>JAHPZR010019557.1:25000-52895 GCA_019787425.1 Platygyra sinensis
GTTGTCTGGCCTGGCACAATTGAGCATGAACCATTTGGGTTTGTTAATTGTTCTTTGTTTTAAACACTTCAAGAGGTTTAAACCCACCAACAGAACAAACAAATGAAAGACACCATTAAAATAGGTTGCAAACGAAGCAGCTACTGTAAAGGAGTCGAACTTTAAATCATTAAAAGGTGATGTTGTTTGTTGTTTGTTTTCATTAAATTTTGTTGTAGTAATGATTAATTGGTAACAGAACTTCATGTGGCATTTCTTCCTGTAATTGTACGTTTTCCTAACAAATTGTGCACCTGCTTCATCACTGTTCATTTTTTAATTCATCATCATTCACTGTGTTTTCCCCAAACGATTTTGCAGAAACTATAATTTGTGAAATGCTCTTAGGAGGTCTAAATATTCCCAAGAGCATTTCACAGCAAAAAGTCCAGGCTAAACCTGGACTACTTTTAAGTAATCGGCCAATGCTGAGGTGTATTTTATTATTTTTCTTCTGTGCTTCTTTCAGATCAAGCTGAATGTAAGAGTACAATCCATTGGCTGTGTGATTATGTCACATATCAAGCAAATAAGAAGGCAACCCATCATTCACGTGACCTTCACTCCATGATTGTGGCAGCATTCAGCTGTCTACAGTCCTGGATCATGTCACATCCGTGGCTATTGGACAGCCAGGTATGCTGTTGTCAGTTTCAGCTTGGAAGGTAGTGGCGGTGTGTGTTAAACTTGGTAGAAGTTAGAGAAAGAGGTTGATTTGTCAGTTAAACAAAGTACATTACTTGCAAAACAATTCGGACGTTAAAATTTCAGAATTTTAATTTTCTGACATTTTGCTATCTCATTTCAGAAAAAACGTTTGGACACTGAACTATTTCGGATACTTGGCTGAAGCATCGCTAAAGGAAATTTACGACTACAAAACACGAATTAGACTGAAAAAACATCAAACGATGATTATTGATTTTTACACCCTCAGGGTTTCGCGAATACGACGAGAAAATAACACATAAATTATTCTGTTTCGCTCATAAAGCCCGGCAAAAAAGAAACTAAAAGCTTTGGACTACTTCGAAGTTTATACCGTACTTTATACCATGCCATAGAAAATATTACCGGAGAGCCGTTGTATATTTAGCAATTATTGAATGAGGCTGAGTAGGATATGAAGAATTCTGCAGATCAAGGAGGGTGTTATCCACAGAGGCCGAAGGCCGAGGTGGATAACACCCTCCGAGATCTGCAGAATTCTTCATATCCTACGAAAGCCGAATTCAATAATTGCTTTATTATTCATTCAAAATATTTCCCCGTTCTTAAAGGAGTTTCGCCATTTCGCTCTTTGTTTTTCTGCTCACCAAAAAAACCACAATCTCATCCCCAGGTTTTCTCGGTCAACGGTTCAATAATCTGCAGCGGGCTGCACTTTTGACGTCATCGGTTCAATAATTTTCAGCGGGCTGCACTTTTGACGTCATTGATTCAATATGACGAAGATTCTTTCCAAATTTGGTAAACAGCAGCTAGTTATGGTGAATTATGCGTGCGGTTTTAACGAATCAGAAACGGGGAAATATTTTGAATGAATAATAATTGTCAGTATTCCACCGAACCTTCCCATCGATTAGTGCAATTCAACTGCATCACACCCAACCTTCCCGGCCATCTGGCCACTGTTTTTTCTATGACATGGTATAAAATAGTTATGCAACCCTTTCTCGTGGTATAACTGTGGAATATCCCACTCGTCGTCCGAAATTTTTGCAAGTAATGTACTTGGATCTGAGTTCTCCCGGTAGAAGTTGAACCTGTGACAAGTCGTAGGTATGACCTTACAAAAGCAATTCAGACACACTCTCGCTGAAGTCACTCAACATCAGTGCAATGCCCTCAGCAGCTACAAAGTAGTGAATACTCCATGGTGTATCGCAGCGCACAGTATATAAACTGAACTACGTAGTTTAAAGATTTCTATCGCTTTTGAGCGATCAATTTCGACTTTTTTCTCTCGCAAATAGGTCTTCGATTTCACAGGTTTATACTTAAAGGGTAGCTCTATAGAAACAGAAGACAGTTCATAACAACAGTTATAACATCAACAGCTAACAATAGTGAAATCTCCAAGTTTTAGGTTTTCTACAGGAAATAAATCCTGACGCTAAATTCTCGTGTTTCTTACGGTTTGGTCGTATAAAGCTATAAATCAGACTGATTGTTGTTGTTGTTTTTTTTTTTGTGAAACCAAGAGCTAAACTGAATTGTTCTGGATTGTCGGAGGCAGAAGGCGGTCATCTTTGACGTTTCTTTGTTGGTTAAGTTAGGCTCTTGATAGTCCAGTCCCTGAACTCTCCTTTCTTCCCGCCCCATATAGCGGCTTAACCCGGGCGGGCGAAAGAAGAATCCAGGATAACTTGCATGCGCATGCTCAGAACGAACCAATCAAAGGTTCGTTTCGTTCGTTTTTTTTTGTTCGTTCTGAGCATGCGCATGCAAGTTATCCTGGACTCTTCTTTCGCCCGCCCGGGTTCAGCCGCTATATGGGTTGGGAAGAAAGGAGAGTTCAGGGACTGGACTAGACTCTTGATAATTCATTCAATGCTTGATGTATATTTTTAGGGTTGCTTGAACGTTGTCATGGAAGTGGTAGAATTGGGAATATCAGGAAGTAAATCCAGGGAAATTCCTAGAGTAAGTTCATGTTGTCGTTACTGAATGTCAAGGTAGCGTGTTACATGGCACCTAAAATTTGTGGAGATCTTTCCTTGCCAAAGAAACATGCTTTCAATTTTGTGTTATTCCGATTGAAGGTAAAAAGGAAGGAAATTTAAAAACGTTTGTTGAAAAACCGAAACCAAATCAATTGGATCTGGCCAATCACAATAATCTCGACTTAGCACGGTGAACCAATCACAATTCAAAGTAGACAAGCACGAGAAAACGTAAAACCAGAGCGAAGCGCGGGAAAACGGGCAACCGCGGCCAAACGCGGGAAAACGCAGACAAGTTAAATTTTGCCCTGATTGGTTGAAATAAAATATCTTTTTTCCTGATTGGTTAGAGTGAAAAAAGAGCCGGAATTACATATTCACGCTGAAAAATTGATAATGGCCAGTTTAACAAGTAAAAAATATTATGCTTCTCTTTTAGGATCCTCAATTTGCAACAGACTCTGGCCCCCGACTGAAAGGTATGCCTATAAATCTTTTGGAAGTGTTGGCTCGTGAAAAAGGTTTTGGTAAAAAGCTTTCCCAGCGGCATTGTGTCATGTTTTGTGTCATTGTGTCATATGTTAATTTTACTTTACAAAAGCCTATTTCTAACTACGTATCCTATCTACATGAGGAACATGTTTACTCTCCGTACTACTTCCTATAATTTACGCGGTAACTACATTCTGACACTCCCTGTACCTAAAACTACTTCTTACGGCCTTCGGTCTTTTTCGTATCATGCCGTTAAACAGTGGAATTCACTGCCGGACAATATTCGAACTTTGAACCTTAATGACTTTAAAAAATCATTGGCTAGCCTTAACTTAATGTAAATTTATAGCATTTTGTAAAATTTAATTTTAATATCGCGTTTCAAAATATTCAGTAAATAGGTGTATTTCATTTTAGCTTTTAATTGTAAATATTTCACAGAATTGTATTTTATAATGTTATTGTCTATTTTTTGTCACATTTTGCTATTTGTTAGTTTTCTCTCGGAGAAATTAGCTATAAAAGCTACTCTTAAATTCGAGACAAAATAAAGTTTATGTATGTATGTATGTATGTGGTACTCTTTTACAACCTCGATCCCAGGCTCTCAACAAGGAAAGCAAAGGAGAGAGAGCCTGGGATCGCGGTTGACCCGTTTACACATTTGGGTGAAGAGAGTGGGACCTGACGTATCTTATAATGAGTGCGTTTTTTTTTTTCCTTAAACAAATTAACGGCTGATAAATCAACAGTGCTAAATTATTTGCTGTACGTTTTAGGTGACAAAGAGTTAAAGCCTGTTTCATTCCGTGTACGGGAAGCTGCTGAAGGGTTGCTGACAGTCATCATGGAACATTTGGTATGTTATATGGTGAATTTTGAGCTTACTAACTATTTGGGAAATATGAAGTGTTCATATGATCACGGGGGTTGGATAAGGACAAAACCTGAGTCCCCGACGGGATTCAGACCCCTGGCTTTTGACCAGATACCATTCGGCGGCTCTAACAACTGAGCAACGGAGAGACTACAAAGAGATTTGATAGCTTCGAAGGCACCCTGATAGTAAATAAAAGGTTATTTAGCCAGGTTGGCCTATTGAGCACCATGGGTGGTATCCAGGAGGGCTCTGGTAATAAATATTACAATTATAAAAATTACAATTGTATATGGTTAAAAATAGTTATAAAATTGAATTTTAGAAAAAAAAAGATTCTAAATATGCTTAATAGAGGTGGTATTTGATAAAAAGCTTAAAAGAAAAAAAGCGATTTTCCGCTTCGAAGTTTTGTTGGTGGCGAAGCACTGAACCAGAAAATCGAAAACTACGTTTACCAAAGCTAAGGTTTGGCTTTGGTAGGCTTTGGTCACTTTTCGTACGAATGTTGTAGGTGTGTACTTTGTAGTTCCTTATGAAGTAATTACATAAATACTAAGTCAAAGCATGTAAACATTTAAAATTTTATGAATTGTGGCGGTGGAACGCTGCTCAGCCAGGAATTACTCATCCAGCCTGTTGGGCTGCTAAAGTGTTGCTGTTGTTCCTTTTACAGGGAGCTTTTCCTTCACCGTGCGGTCCAGCGGCTTTGTCTTCTCTTTTGGATGAAGAATGGGTTCTGAATCATGTCCAGTCAAATGATTCCCCAACAAAGGTCAGAACAACACAGTAAAACTGATATGACCGCTTCTCGCAGCACTTATGTAGTTCGCATTTTCCTCGCTCTCTAACGGAACATCACGCGTGACAACGAAACATCATGCGTGACAATGGAACATCACGCGTGACAACGGAAACATCACGCGTGACAACTAAACATCACGGTCACTCTTTAGTTAATCGGGTGGCATTCAAATAACGGTTTGAAACAGGACCATGTAGACGAGAAATACAGTCAACTCTCCGCTAACGGACACTCTCGTAAGCGGACAGCTCTATTTACGGACGGCTTTTTAAATCCCCGTTTTTACCTCTCAGTCAAACTTTCTATTTACACATTCCCGTAAACGGACACTCTATCGTATGCGGACGCGGACACTTTTGAAAATGAAAATTGGATTTTTCTTTTGTTTACGCTCTCTCGTAAGCGGACACACCATGTACGTAATTGACTCTTGGCAATGAAATTTGTCTTTAATTTGCAATAAATCAACAAAAATATGACCTTTAACAGAGCAACAGAACAGCGGGGATCGCTTTTTACATCAATAAAGAGTTTCGCTTTATATCTTCAGTTGCTATTTTCGTCTACGCAATAAAACACAATTAACACCCGCTAATTAACTCTCCCGTAAGCGGACATCCACCCTATTTTTCTTTGGTGTCCGCTTACGGGAATAATTCTCGTAAGCGGACAGCTCTACTAACGGACACGTTTTTCAATTCCCGAGGGTGTCCGCTTACGAGAGAGTTGACTGTAATTGTGTTAACCCCCTCCCACCTCGGTGGCATGGTGGCCTCAAGGTCAGTGCGCTCGCCTCCGCTGGGATCGAGTGGTCCTGGTCATGGTTGGAATCCTGACCGGGGACATTGTGTTGTGTTCATAGGCAAGACACTTTACTCTCCCAGTGCCTCGCTCCACCCAGGTGTATAAATGGGTACCGGCGAATTTAATGCTGGGGGGTAACCCTGTAATGGACTAGCATCCTATCCAGGGGGGAGTAGAAATACTCCCAGTCGCTTCATGCTACAGAAACCAAGCTAAGCTCCAGCCTGATGGGCCACTTGACTCGTGTGCAGACTTTACCTACCTTTACCCACCGCAACCTTGAATACTTAAGGTGAACGAAATGTTTTTAAGACCGCTTATGTGGTTGATATGTGTTAAAACTAGTTTACTTCTGTCGCCTGTTGTTTTTTTTTGTCGCAGACACGTCGTAAGTTCCAATACTTTGCGATCCAAGACAGCAGTATTATTATGGGATTGCTGGAAGAATCTCTCAAAGCCAAAGGTGGGCCACGCTCCAGTAATGCTACGATACTTGTAACAGAATGAAAAGCACCAGGAATTTTTTTAACAAAAAAAAATAATCGCCAAAGGGATCAGTTCTTTCAGTTTCTTTTTGTTAAATCGTATTGCAAATTCCATCTTTGCCCATCACCATCATCATCGTCATCATCTGTTAGCCGCTGCCAGCCCTGTCTCTACCCATGAACAGTGAACAGAAACGCATTCGTCATTCGCTATTTCTTCACTGTCCTTCGCCACGTTTTTTTGTGCCTTTCTCTCTTGCGTTTTCCTTCCGGTACCCAGCCATTTTTTTCCCATTTCGTTTTGTTAATTCCCTTGTAATAAGCAGTTCAAGTTTTGGTCGTGTTATTTTTTTCAGACACGCTTCCGACCCTGTCATCGGTTGTCCGTGGACCAGCAGGTCGTTATGTGTGGACCATGCAGCTGAGACAGTTCTCACGAGAGAAAAATGTACAGTTATTCACTTAGTAATAAGTATGCTTCAATACAATATATACTCCCAGTGTTTCTTTTTTTGGTTTGTTTGGGTTTTTTTTTGGCGTACTTGTTATCGTAAAATCGGGTCAAAAATATACGAACACATGGGCAGGCGCCACCGCCAAATGGTCAGAGCGCTGAACCCTGGATCGAGCTGTCCGTGTCCGAGGCCTGGCCTCGGTGATTGCGTTACGTGTCCGAGCCCTGGCCGTGGTGATTGCGTTACGTGTCCGAGGCCTGGCCTCGGTGATTGCGTTACGTGTCCGAGCCCTGGCCGTGGTGATTCCATTACGTTTCACGGCGAGACTTTTATCTTTCACAGTGCCTCTTTCCAACCAGTTGTATAAATGCTTATCGGAAAATTGGGCGATCTGACTTAAATATCTACCTTGTCGATTGACGCGAAGTTTTCACAAATTTGACCTATAGGAACTGGAAACTAGCCAGATGTCTTTCTGTGATACAAAATATAGACGGCACACTGATCCCTACGGCAGATATGACCAAAATGAAATAAAACGGAGGAAAGGACTAAATTATTTTAAAATAATTTAGTTCTTTATTCCGTTTTATTTCATTTTGGTCATATCTGCCGTTGGGATCAGTGTGCCGTCTATATTTTGTATTCTAAAATTTCTTCTGATCCAGGTCTACTAAAGATCCGGTACTCTCATCGGTTTGTTGCTGTGGTTATGCAGATTTTAATTCCATTTGTCTTTCTATGATCCCGGGGGCCTGGCGACTGAGAGACTGTAGGCTAAAAAACGTGGTTTGCGAACACTAGGTGACGTTTTGATATATAAATCTTCTAACATGGCTTCGAGGCTATCAGGACAAATTTCTATATTCCGTAGTGTTTTCTTTGTAGCCTAGTCTCTTTTGGGAATTGAGAGGCAAAAGAAACTTAAGGAAAATACATGTAACATTTTTTACCCGAAAGCCTCGGAGCCATGTTGGATATTGATATATCGATTGAGTATTGAACAATTTTCTTTCTCTTTTCGAGGTGAAAGGGAATATTTAAGGTTGAAATGTAATGTGACCGCGTCCTTGGCGACAAGAATTGCCTTTTAGTGTTTTCATTTGTAAATCTCGGAAATACACGAAGAATTCTTGCGATAGAGCTCGCCTAATCGTATAAGCCTTCTTTATAGGAGCAAATAGCAAAACCATTGACACAATGTAACTTTGTCTCTTTTTCTTCTCATATAAGGATTGATTGAGCGCAGCTGAAGGACCCAGGCCGTCCGTCCCCAGACAAGACCCAGCCTCGCCCACCGCCGAACATGAAACGTAGGGCCTTTCCTGAGGCTGTGGATGCAGTGCCTCTTACTAAGGCGTAAGTGAACTTGTTAATCTGTGGTTTTCACGGCAGTAGCTGTATGTGAGATCTGTTTGGGAGGAGGGAGTCGAGGTTTTAAGGCTTGCGGAACAAACCAGGTTCGAGTTAAATTCGCCTTCTGGCTCTTTCAAGAAAAAACGCTCGGCATGTTGTGCCGAAATTCTTCCAGGCACTGAGAAAAAAAAAATTCAATTCATTTCCACTGTCCAAACTTTAGTACTAAAATGCAAGTCAAGTCAGTCTGAGCCTGTCATTTCATTATTGTTTGAACTCTGAAGTTGACGGCATATGCACTGTGTGACACAGCCAATGAGGTTTACCGTTACCACTTGATACACGCTTCACTTTTGTACCTTAATCATTTTAGGGACCGCAGTATACCAGAACTAGATGAAATTTTGGACGCCAAACTTAGTGAAGTGCAAGATCATATGCGAACACTGATGCAGAAAACAGGTAAGAGTATGCCAGCCTCCATGTAATCTCCTTTTATGTTGCTGTTCTGGTGGCATTTGTTGTTGGGGGGTGACTGAGGCTGCGTGGACCATATCTATGAAACAACTGAGGTGATTTGAATATGAGTGCAACTATTTCTTTGAGAATGGATTAAACAGATAATGGAGAGCAAAGTTGTTGGTAGTCTATCTGATGCAATCGTCCGGCTGAGCTACAGTCATAGACCTGGGACAAATTTGCACTTTTGGGCTTTTTAACACACGCCAGACGAGAATACAACCTCGCCTGCCTAGCGTGTCCTTCACCCCACATGTTAAAAACTAATACCTCCAATGCCTCCAGAGTTTTAACATTGTATTGGGTGGGAAGGGGAACAGCAACTCGTTTTTAAAAGAATAGCAGTGCTTTGTGAACTCAGTATAAATCGGTTGTAAAACTCAGTATATTTGTATTACGACAATGTCCCAAGGACTTTGTCCGTGATTGCATGATTGCGGTTGTGTAAAGGACTTGTTAGGTACTGACATTGCGACAACCCGAGTTGAGATCATTTCCCGAAGATGACTTCCGCTCATGCAGATTGTTGCGGAAATATCAGTTTTTAAAGGGAATGTTTCACAGTTCGGCGCATGTGCAAGTCTTTGTAAACCTTTTTCAACTCCACTGTCTATGAAAGAATCGAGTTCTCTTGAAAATCTCGCTGTAATTTGTAACAAAAAATCGGTGAGGGATTAGAATTTCGTTTGTGTGTTTCCTGACTCCGCTGAAGTCTTGCTTCAAGTCTTGGCATTAGCCATTTTATCGACTGTTTGTTCTTATTGTTTTTGTTGTTGTTGTTGTGCCAGTTGGAACATGAAACAGTGGCTCAGACAAAGTTGGATGAAGAGGAAGCCCGCGTCCAGTTCCCGGATAAAGAGACTGAAATTAGACCACCCCGGTAAGTTTAACACGAAGAGAAAGTGAGGGACAAGATAGTTCTATTTCATAGGGGAGGCCAAGGTGGGGGATAACCAAATGAATTGCTTTCTTGACAAAAGTTACATTCCCGAAAGTTGGGGGAAGTAAACTTAAGGAACTGTTCATTAACTCCTTTTTTCTGAAAGACTTAACGTTTTTGTGCTCTCGTGACAACATTTCCCAGATTTGTTTTGTGCAAGTGGCAAGCCAAATTCTCATTCACGAGAGCCGACTGAGTCAACGGGGCTTATGTTGTATTAGTAACGTGACATCAAATGACGTAATTCTCACAATTTTCGTGTCATTCCTGAATGTAAAATAAAAAATCGGAAACGAATGCTTGTTTGGCGTGAACTGCCAACTGTCTAGATTCACCGCGCTCTCTCCAGCGTCTAAATTTTATCCGTTCCCAGACTACGCCCCATTTGCGGCGTTGTCCGTGGAAACTGCTTATTTCTCTTGTGACAATAATTATGGCACTGTTTTGCAGGCCTTGCCAGGACTTTAATCCATCTCGTCTGATGCTGTCCCACTTTGGTTTACTGACTATTGAAGGACTTAAGGTAAATGTTTGCCTTGGCCACCGTGAAAATGCTGCAACCTCTTGGACATGATGTGGTCGACAAACGATTATCTTCACTTTCAACAACTTGTCTTTTCTTGTTACTCCACTTAAGAAGCTCGAAACTGTTGAAAAAATTAACTAAGGCGCGTTTAACTTGAAGTTTCAAAAGACAATTCAGTCTACGCAATTTTGTTGAATTGTGAAGCTAATACTACCTAGAGAAAAGACTTAAGATCGTTGTCAAGGAGATTTAGTTAAAAGTCTGCTAAAACAGCAACTGCCGATTTTTATGAGGTGATAGTTGATTCGGCCCTGTACCACAGGAAGCAGTGGGGCTGAAACGGCTCTCAGATTCAAGGTCTCCACCCTGCCACCAGGTAAAAAAACTAATGAACTTGTGGCCCTCTATAAGCATCGTTACAATAATATTGAAAAGACTGGTTTGCCTCCTGCCAGTTGGAAGTTTTAACTATGTCACGTTAGTTTGATATACTTTTTTTTCTTTGTTTCAGTGGCAAGCCTGTAAATTACATAACCTTAGTGCTTGTATGGCTAAGTACATGACCTCTATAGATAAGATTAACATTTACATTTTACCCCATGGAAATCTCGAGCTCATAATCTAATTGTTGAATAAAATCGTAAAATAAGCATTTTACGGGCCTATCTTTCCTTGTCAGGGAAATCCAGTGCGGCCCTTTGAAGAGGCCAGTTTGCTGGCCTTAAATTCCAATTCAGAGGGACTCTCAAAAGCACTCAGGGAACTGGATCAGGTGGCGACGCGGACACAGGACACAGTATTGGTGTTTTACGTGAAGTCAGAACAGGGAGACCCGCATGAAATAATCGAAAATCAGGTGAGTAAGGGATAGAGCCTCCAGTAAATTATATTGTTTATATATTGCTCCTTATATTATGTTGTGTACTCGCGTGAGGTCCCCTCACGCATGTGTTATTACTGTTGGCTTTTCCGTCAATGAGATGGGAACTGAGAAACAATCTGTTTTTCTGACCCCATTAGATCAATTCCTGCAAGCATGCCAAAGCGTTCAAAGAGTTTTTACTCTCGCTCGGTTGGCCTGTCGACGTAGCCTCGCACTCAGGTTGGACAGGAAACATCCAAGAGATCTGGAACCGAGGCAAGAATGATGACGACACTGTCACGCTGCGTGCATGTGACAGTCCTCTCCAGTCCTCTCGCATGTCGACCCTCACGGGCAGCGAGGAACGAGTCGTGCCTGGGATCGAAAACGATGGCCCTCACGACGCATCTGTATCCCGTCAGGAGAGTCTTGGTAGCGAAGCATCGAGGAGTGGAAAGAATTCTCCGGCCTTGGGCTCCTCCGCTACTCATCCGCCGATGGAAAAAACGGTCGTGGATGAAATTTTCTATTACGCGGACGTCAGCTGTGAGGTGGCTTTCATTATGCCCTCCATGCTTCCGCGGTATCAGCGCTTCCGGCGCATGACGTCACACAATGAGAGCTGTGACGAGGATCTCGGGTTTGTTCGGCGACTTAGAACTCGGTCGGGCAGCACTGGAAGTCTGGAAACGACTGGCAGTGCTAGTGGAAGTCAGTTGGATATGAAAAGCAAGCTATCCCGTCAGGCCTCGGAAGGAACGACTGTGCACGAGGTAGAATCTTTTAGCGATGTGTTGTTAAAAAGCTAATATCAAATCTTAGTAGCTGCGTAGCCAATCCTCTCCGCAGCTGGACGAAATTCATAGGGAAGCAACGGAAAGTTCACGTGATCGATTTTGGGTTGGATTTCTTTGAAATATGGCAACATTAGCTGGAAAAAATATCATAAAGATTCTAAAATCGGAGGGGCTTTTAGCTTAAACAAGCAGACTCGCACGTAATACGTTCTTTTTTGTGCCCTGAAGGAGTGGTATTTGTCATTCATGGCGAAAATTTTATTGAAACCCGGCCTGTGATTACATATAATTTGAAGGATTTATTAAGTGCCTCCTATTAGTAAACGCGTTCCACGTGGAACGCTCAAAGACACTGCACTTAAATCTCTATAGCAACACATCGTTAGAGTACTGGAATCTGGCACAGAGTAAGGACTATGTTTTGTCTTTATTACGGTTTCGATAAAGTACTCGTAGATAGTACTCTCTCTACCTCTCAGACCTCGAGTTACTCTTTCTGTAGTTTCAGGCCCGTTCCATGTCCTTAGACAGTCGATCGCTGTCCAGGCCCAGCACGCACAATACATCATCGGAGATGAACGTGCTGGTGGCCTGGCTCGAGCGGTTTGAGGATCATGCGCAGTTCCCAGTAGATGAGCTGTTGATGGAGTTTGATGTCAGTCGCAGCCAATCAGTACGCAGCTTGCTCGAGAAAGAAACTGTGGTTATCTTTATCCATCATCTGAGGAGCGGTCTGTACCGCATCCATATCAGGTCCACCATCAGGTAGATAACACATTTTGACTGATTTGTTGACGCGCAAAGATATTAATGGTCTCTACCTGGTCGAAGTGGGCAGGAAGGATGGGGGGAGGGGGGGGGGGGGGTGGTGGTGAGTGGGAGCGCAGGATATGTAATACGAAATATTGGGCTTTATCGAGCAGAGAGTTGCCACAGGTCAGGAAAGGGTTAGGGGAAAAAGTTCTTCAAGGTCAGGGAAAAGTCAGGAAATTTTATTTGAGTCAGAAAATTGACATTTTGAAGAAATGTCGGGGCTGATGTAGTACCATTGAAGGTTGGAAAAAACATTTGGGGTCACTGTGATCTCAACGATATTTTTTCTTAATGAAGAAGGAAAATGGATTGAAAACTGATAACTTAATGAACGAGTAGAAAGGACGGCCGTGAGTTCACGCTAGAAGCCGTTACTAGATCTGACATTTTGTATTTTTTGGTCAGGGAAATGTTATTTTTATCAGGGAAAAGTCAGGAAATTTTGAAAAGTGATGCCTGTCGCAGCCATGGAGCAGTCTTTTTACAGCGTTAGCGCTGAATTAAAGAAAAAAAAGAAAAGGTTTCGTTAGTCGAAAATTACTTCAGGTCTGACACAAATGGGAGTCAGAGAATTAAAGCGGGAATCCTTTACGATAACAGATGGCGACTTAGCCATGCTTCTTAGCGCATAAAAACGTCAGAAAAGTTTAAACCTAGCATACACATTGTCTTTAGCACAGGGACAAATATTGCAAAAATATGGCTTTCCTTGTACTTTATAGGGTGTGTAAGGTTCACCAGGTATTAGGTAAAATGTACAGCCACCATCCTTTTTCCTGCGGAGGATTAAAATCTTTTTTTTTGTTTTTTGTTTTAATGTGGTAGTTCTAGCCTAACGTTCATTTACATAAGTCAAATGTTTATGTAAGGTCAGAACTACAGCTGTAGTATAAGACAAGAAACTAAGTCAGTAAAGTAAAAGGACATTACGTTTTGTGGTTACTCGCGCCTTTCAATAACACGTGGACTCTAAAATTCAAAGCTCAACCAACAAATGCGTTTTTATCTACCGTCAATCAAATGTTCGGCGGCTCCTCCCAGCTTTCGACTACTGCCGAGCACTGTTTCGTTGTCTGAACTGTGCTCAACGATTTGATAACCGCGCGCTCGGCAGTAGTCGGGAGTTGGTAGGAGCTGCCTAACATTTGATTGACGGTAGCGAAAAAAAGTATTCGTCAGTTGAGCTTTGAATTTTAGAGTCCGCATGTTATTGAAAGGCGAAGTAAACCTGAAGAAGAATAGGCCTGTCGAACAACACATAATTTGGTATGAACTGAGCATCGGAAGACACACCCCATGCCCAAAATTTTATAGGCACCTTCTCTCGACGTCGACGCTGATCGTTTATCAATTTTTCCAGATCTCCTATTGGCGGGCCACTTGTAGACGGTATGGTGGTTAGTCGCAGAGTCCTGGGTACCATGGTACGACAGACCGCTCTCAACATTTGCCGGAGGCGCAGACTGGAAATTGATTCGTGAGTGAATCTGCTTTTAGACGCAACCTGTGTCTCTGATGTTAACAGTTAGTTTTACATGTCTAAGTTTTGTTGTATTTTTTCCTTGCTAGGTATTCCCCTCCCCAGGTTTGCCGTAAAGTCAAGATTCAAGATATAGTGAAGAAATTCCGTCACCAATATTCAGTGCCTGATTTTTACGTGTCGCTGTTCCGCAACGGGGTTAACTAGAGACATTGTTTTAAGTTGTTAAAGCTTCTCACGTTTGTTTTTAAATATAAATTGCTACTGTGTCATCTCAAAGAGAAATGTCTCCTGAGTTCAGACAGACATTTTTCTTAGCAAGAGAGGGAATGCTCGGTGGCCAAAAGAGTCTCACTCTGTACTATGCAAGAGAACCGACCTGTAATGGTCGTCAGTTTTTTTCTCTATTGTCACTTTTCAACGTATCTAGGCCTGGGATATCGTCATATTTTAACCTGCTCGAGAGCTTTTCACTCGAAATTCTTAATTTTTTTTTTTATTTCAAGAGGAAAAGCCCCGGGAACAAGGTTAGTCAGGATGTTTGTGCTTTGTTTCGTTCGTTTTACTATAGACTAACCACGAACTGAATTATCACAAGTAACTGTCAACTTTATCGTTTTATTACTGTATGTAATTTGACGTTAACACAAGCCTTACCTTCGATTCTTAAAATTGAAGTTTTTCTCGAAAAATGAAACGTTTCAGCCTGGTAACTAGTGACGTTTTCTCGTTCATGGTAGTTACGCAATTCTCATGAAAGGCCGCGCTCGTTTTAGTCTGCACCAAGACTCGCGACCTCGGGCCAGACTTGATTTTGTACTCATGCGCAGTGTATTCGTTTGGTAATCTCAGCCAATCAGATTTGTCAGATTTTACCGGAAGTCCATAAATCGAGGATTTCCAGCGCTGGATTGGCTGGAGGTCGCGGTTCGTGGTGCTAACCAAACTAAACGCGTCCTCTTGGGACGAAATGGCTACGCGATATTAAACTGATGCATTAACTGCGCAAGGCGTTTACTTTTAAGAAAACATAAAAACATTGAAATTATCTAAGAGTAAGAATAATATACTACAACACAGTCTGCATGGCACGGCTAGGAAAAATGTATCATATATAGCAAGAGAGCCAGTTGAAATGTGCCGTCTTTGGGAATCGCAGATAATTTACTTTATAGTTTAACTACTATCCTAGAAGTCTAAGCACAAGACCGCAAACGTAGGATATGTGAAAGATGTGATCATCATGACAGTTTTGTTTGTCCGCAGTTTCCTTATCGCGGCAACGACATTTTGGATTTGAGTTTCATCTGAGGTCATCACCATCTGCATTTAGTGAGTATGGATGATCAGTCGATCAACTGATTACTTCGTTACTTGCTACACTCGTGCTGATGAGACCCAACAAGGTCGAAACAGCTGTCCACGGTTGCAATTCTTGGCTCTCAGTTTGGACTCTATCATGTCGTTGTCCCGTTAAGCTTTCTACATAGTATCAATCCCGGGGGGGGGGGGGGTACTCCCTTATATGGGCTATATAGGTATGTGCGGCCCCAAAGGGTATGGTTTTTCAGCCGTTTTAGTCATAAATAGGGTAGCAATTTTGGCTGATTTTGGTCATAAATAGGGTATGGTTTTTGTACTCTAGCCTCAATATGGGTATGTTTTTAAGAAACCAAAATAAAATTAACAAAAGCCCTTCACAAATTATGTTTACGGTAATTTAACTTTGGTCTGAGCTAAGGATCCAATTGTAACGCTCGTCTGAAACAGGATTTTGATGTAAGGTTCAGGTCATAAATAGGGTTTCGAATTTTTGATCAGGTCATAAATAGGGTAGGGAATATCGCAGAGTTTGGTCATAAATAGGGTAAGGGTTTTGGGAAGCGGGCCGCACACCCCCACCCAATTTTTCTGGGAGTACCCCCCCCCCCCCCCCCGGGGTATCAATCAGCCTTGCATCATTTTTTTCTAGCCTGTTCTACGCAGATTTATATTAAAAATATGTGAATACTATTTTAGTTGACTTAATAACAAACAAAAACATAAGAAATTATGTTAAAACAGTTTTACTGTTCATAGCTAACCCTAAAATGTTGTTAAGAAAGAATTATGTACTTTGCGTAATAAAAAAGGTTTCTTTATTAACAGAGGGAAATGTGTCAAAAATACTACAACTCAATCGTGGCAGGACGGTTGATGATACTGGGTAATCGTGGAACACTGTGGGAAGCGTTATCTACTTTGCCAATGATTTGAGAATAGGGAGCTTTAGATTGGACTACGAGTACGAGATTGAGTACGAGTACGACTTTCGAATTTCAAACCAGTGGCATTTCCAGAGCCCTCCTTCTACATGTTGGTTTTAGGCAGAGAGAGTAGCTCATGGGATGAAATGGGTATGTGTTGTGATAATGTGAAGCCTGAAAACTAGAATTGAAAAGTCGTACTCGTACTCAATCTCGTACTCGTAGTCCAATCTAAAGCTCCCTAATATGTCGTGTATAAATATACAAAGATGATTTCGACGGCGTGATATGAGACAAGTGTCTTCGTTTTCAAACAAATATATCCGTGCACTTTTTTGCTTCTGTGTAATTTTTGTTATCGTTTGTTTGTTTTGTTTTTGTTTTTGCACTTGTTTCGATATTCATTTAATTCAGACCCCCGCAGGAACCTCGGCGACCAATCACAAGCACAGACGTAATTTTTAACTTGTCATCATTTCCCCAAAAACAAATGGAGAAAACAAAATTTCCTTACCGATACGCGCTCATGTAGACTGGGACTGACCTATTTCCCCGGAAAAAGGCTAAAAATAGATCTATCTGCAAAAACGCCGTGACATAAGGCTAAGGGCCTCTTCATAGGAGCCCGGTAACCGGGCTGGCTCATCTACTGGGACGTGTTCAACTTGGGCCGGGCGGGCAAATTTTATGGGGACATTCCAGTGGTTCTTACACGGACTCGTAATGAACTCTTGCATGTCCATGATGCTGTTCGTACGTGTTTTCAACATGGCGGCGTGGCAATAACGACAAAAATCCAGCATGCTGCGTTCAAGTTTACTTTTAAATTTAAGGGTTTTGCAGGGAAGAAATGCTCTGGTGTTATTATCCCATGTTAATAGATTAAGTCCTCACTTGATGAGGGTTTCCTCGTCGGAGGCAAAGAGGAACAGTGATCCCCTCATTTCGTTGCTGGACCGCACGAAAAGTGATGGAGCCAATAGAAGCTTGCTGGAAACGTTTGAAAATTTGCAGACGGAATACAGGAGAAAGCCCATGGGAAGAAAATTGGTCCGTTCTTTCGGCATTGTGCGAAAAATACAAATGGAGGCCGATGTGGAGCAGCTGCTTGAGTTGTATGACTTCGTAAAGAATGAGGAAAATTTCGATCCAGATGATGCAGCGGCTATTTCTGTTCAGGTTGCTCTTTTTCCCCGCTTTGCTGCTTTAGCAGGAAAAGAGCAATCAAACAAGATAACCGACTTCCACCGCGTAAAGGTGGCAGCTGATAACCTTCTGAAGACGATGAGAAGGAGGAGCCACTATTTTGACCCTGCGCATCTGGCAAGTGCGGTGTGGAATATCGCAGCTCATGGGCATGGAATTACTGACAAGTCATATTTCATCCATTTTGAGAAGGAAATCAGAAGCCGGAATACCAGCTTATTTACCCATAGGGATCTGTCCATGATTATGTGGGCTTATGGCAAAGCACAGTTTCGTGCATCTTTGTTATTCAAGAAGCTAAGACGTGAAATCATGGCTCGAGATCTGGCAAGATTCACAGTTGAAGAAATCTGTAACATTGTGTGGGCCTATGCACGGACAGGAGAACCAAGTGCCAAGCTCTTTTTTGCATTGAAAATAGAAATCTTGAGACGGGATTTAAAAGAAGTTGAGGAGAGCTCCCTTATTGTAATTCTCTGGTCTTATTCTGTGAATGCTGTAAATATCAAACCTCTATTTAGGGCAATCAAATATGAAATTTTGCGGCGTGGACTTCACTGTTTCACATACAGGCAGCTGTCACAGATGGTAGGCTCTTATGCCCTGCAAAATATGCATGCTCCTGACCTATTTGAAGAAGTCTCTTCTGAGATCATGCAGCGTGGTGTACAGAACTTTGAACCAGGGTGGCTTGTTACAGTTGCAGACAGTTTTGCAAAAACTGAGAATTACAATCGAGATCTTTTCAAAATCATAGGAGAGCATATTATGAATGTTGAGCTTTCAGCGTATGAGCCTCTTCAAGTTATAAGACTTTTCTGGGCTTTCATCAATGCTGGTCTCCTTACAAAATCACTCCACAACAAACTAACAAACCAGATAGTTCTTTGCGACTTTCCAGAATTGAAGGATGTAAGCCTTGAAGAGCTTGTTAAGGCCTTAGAGAACAATGACTTCAAGGCTCCTGAACTTGTAGCAGCAACAGAAGCTGAACTTGTAAGGAGATCAGAGGCAAAATGTTAACAATCAGAATAAGCAATGTATGCATCATGAATATTCACAAAGGTGGTTGATCTGTGAGTTACCATATGCATAGTTTGTGCAAACTTGATCAAGTGTTTTCTAATCTTTGTGGCATTGTCTGAAATAATTTTGGGACTTAAAACAGGTCCTGACAAAAAAGAATGCCAAATCAAGTGAAATTACTATTTCAATTCTTTCAATTTTCCAAATTTTGTGTACCTTTCCAGTGGAATACAATATCTATTACTGCCCTGCCTTTTTTGTTGAAACGAGAAATTTAAATCTTCATTCTGGGTACACCTGGCCTCCTACACCGATGCTCTTTTGGCTTGTCACACAATCTTTCTGTCGCACGAATGGGAATAGAACTGTTACCCAGACACTCTCAGGGCTAGTCACATGGTGGGTCAAGAATTGGCTACACCCTAAGTGCCATCCTTGATTTAACACGACCCTTGAATGAAGTATTATTTTATTACAGACAAAAGCACTTTTTACACAAACACAACTGTGGAAAAGCAGGAAGTGACGTTGTCAGTATAACAAATTAATGTCAGTTTTTCACGCATCAGTCCTGTTATTGATCATGAATTTTGTCATAACTTTGTCAAAGTAGCTGTAGATCCACAAGGCGATAGCCAAGTGAATGCACAGACTACTTTGATAATGTTATGGCAAAACTCATTGTCAATAATAGCACAGACGAATCAAAAAGACTGCTCCAATTTGTTTTTTTACAATAACTGCTTGTCAAACTGTCTGTTCTGGCTCATTGATGCATTGCATAAATTATAAATTCATCTGTCTGTCCACTAATTGACAACAAAATGAGCACATAATAATCTCCGCAGTTATTGTAAAAATCCTTACCAGTGGGGACTCTGAAAAAATACCACCTGAGTCTTGGATGTAGTCTCGTATAAATTTGAAGAGTGGTGTATTTTCCAGTCTGTACGATTATTACCAATTACCTACTGGTAGCCAATTTTACATGGGGTAGGGTAGGGGTGACTCTGAGATGGGAAGAAACAGCCTGGGATTTTTTTTAACCCCTCCCCACCCCTTTTGTGGATGTCACTCTAATTCATCCTCGACCGTCAAAGAGGAAGCAGTGGAGAGAAATGGTTAGGAATTTCAGTTAACATCAAGGAAGTAATCAGGTGAAGATTTTTGTTGGAAGGTTCTTGACCCCGCACATCTTTTGTTTTCAGCTCATTGACTATGCATGGTTACATTACATTATATTACATTGTTGCATGAGCTCTCATAACCACCTTTTGTATCTGTGCATTGTCAACCCCCCAAAATGGCAAACAAAAACATACAGAACATACAAGTTTGTTCTCTGGTACGGTCGATCGTGTTCCTGTGAGTTCACCATTCGTTTCCTTTCGCGTTATGCAGTGCCACCCTGCGGTTCGTTCCTAGCCCGTTCTTTTGCCAAAGCATTTTCGTGTAAATTCCTTGTGGGTTTCTCAATGCATTTCCTTGTGTGTGCGTAACATTATCGTTCCCTCCTTATTTCTTTGTGTCTATTCTAATGCGTTCCAAAATATTTCCGACGCGATCTCTCGCCCTTTTATTGAGGGGGAGTGGGTTAGACAATGTGCAACATAAATTCCTGCACAAAAAAAGAAATCGAGCAAGTGCTTTTTGTATTTTTGATGAATTTTTTTTGGACAAGCAACAAAAAATTATTGTACAACCTAAAGATGCGAAAAAATTGTCATAACACAGAAAGATGCCCAATCACCCCACCTAAAAAAGTAATGGTTCATCCCTAAGTTGCTACACCGCACATTTCTTATGTGTCCTCTCCTGCGTATGCTAGTGCGTTCCTTCACGTATTCCCCGTGCGTATGGTAATGGTGGAATTAAAGTTTGTTGTTAAGTCGGATTTTGATTTTGGCTTTGAAATTACCATGGTTTCCGGCTCGGAAAACCAAAAATAGTATTTGCAAAAACGTATTTCTCCCTTTCCTTCGTGCCTTTTTGTTATCTTTAAAGAAAATGGGTAAAAAGTAAACATAAATATATCATTTGACGTGATGGACTACTGCAGATACACAAATTATCAGGTCTGGAAAATGATATATATTTCTAGAGGCGGATCCAAGAATGTGTAGTGCACCATACCAACTTTCGACGCCATCGACGTGGATGACGAGCACCGCAGATGCGAGCTTCTAGTGGGTGGAGGGAATTTCAACCTTTCAAACGCCATTTCCAGCATTCCTGACATTTAAAAAGCGTTTGTAAAGGCATTCACTTTACTTGTCAACCAGACCGACAGAAAAAACCCTCGAGCTTAGGTTATCTGAAAAAGAGTCAACATTTGGATAAAGTGGCAGTAAGAACTCCACCTCCTCCCAGACATGCACTTGCCCCGTAATCAACAGATCAACTAGGACAAATAAGACCAGTTCAACTGGTTAGTTTATTTGCACATAAATAGTGGAATGATGCTTGGCATTTTTGTGACCGTCGTGTCTGGGTGATTGAATTTTCATTTAATTTCCACTCCAGTGCGCCTCGCTCCTATCTGCGCTCTGAAGAAATCTTTTGTCATTGGTTTCTTTGATAACGTTTGAACGCTTGTCGCTGTTTACACAGAGCCGTGTCTAGGTTCCCACTAGCATTCATTGGTTTTCAGTTCTAGCGCTGTGAACAAGCCCATAAAAGAACGAACGCTTGTTTCTAAGCAACACTTGCGGAGTGTCAAGCTCTTGCACAGTCCCGCGATCCATCACCAGAACACGATCACTGTCCATGATAGTGTCAAGCCTAGGAGAAAGAACATTGTATACACCATCATGTATTACTGAACTAACACGGGCTTCTATCAGAGTAACGTGGAGGAGGGGGGGGGGGGGGGGGCACATAGAGTTCAAAGGTATGTCATCATTATCACCATCATCGTCATCTTCATCATAATCATCATCATCATCATCATCATCATCATCATCATCATCATCATCATCATCATCATCATCATCCTTCTTCAACACCTCAGGGGGGGAGGGGCTGTGTAAAGCCGCAAGGGTTTAAAGTTACGTGCTAAAGTTTAACTCCAATGTACAAACCAAAGAAAAACCCCAAAAGGCAAAAGGTAATACAAAGTGAAACCTGAATTGAAAATAACTTTCGTGTGAATGCTAACCTGTGAGCGATAGTCAAAACAGTACTGTCTCTAAATTCACTTTTGATCGTCTTTTGGATCAGTTGGTCTGTTTCAAGGTCAACACTTGCTGTTGCTTCATCAATACACAGCACCTGAAATAAACACACCATGGAATAAACACACCAAATAGTTATGGCCGTCGTGCTTTTTCTGTTGTTGCGCCGCTTCTTTGGAACAGTCTTCCTCAGCATATTAGGGATACTGGATCACTTGACATTTTTAAAAGACGGCTTAAAACTGTTCTTTTTATACGCGCTTTTTAGATTTATGAAATGATTTTGGTGTTTTATAACCTAACTAACTATTTTTAACTATTTTTTAACCATTTTTAACTTTGACTTTGTAAATAGCGCCTTTGGACCCATGGGAAAAGGCGCTCTATAAATGTCTTATTATTAATATTATGGTTGCCACATCACTTTTCAAAATTCCGCAACTATTCACTGATTTGCCCCTGTTAAAACTAAAATTTCCCTGACCAAATAAATACGAAATACCAGAGAGAGCAAGCAACCGAAACGATGATCCTTCTGGTATACGTTGGATCAGTAGTGGTGATTTTATCAGCTTCACATATAGGATGAGGAATTCAAAAGCAGAAACCGGCACGACAGAGAATGTTTTTTTTGAAGGTGTACTATAATTCGGCTGGCCAATCCAGCCTTCTTTAGGTACAATGAGAATTTTACTACATACTACATATACCTTCTTCTGCACCGGGGAAACGCGCCCCATAAAATCTAACCTGACCTGTGACACCAAAAACATCATCTACATAAATATCGTTTCCAAGCGAGATTCTATCCGTAAGCTCTTTTTATTCAAAAGGGCAAAGCAATTGATTCCGGTGGTGTGAACATCCGCGGAGAAACATATTAATTGTTTCCTTTCATAATGTTATTTTATTATTTTATTTTACCATATCTCAATCTTTAATTTACACTGACAATTAGTTTTACGTATTTCCGCTATTACGAAAATATGCTACATACAAACAGGTCCCAATGTAAAATTCTCATTGTTCCTGAAGAAGGCTGGTTTGGCCAGCCTACATATAGTACACCTTCAAAAATATCATTCTACGTTGTGTCGGTTTCTGCTTTTAAATTCTATAATAGCGGCTTCTATCCTGCCCTGACAGCCGTTCTCATCAGTTTTTAACTATTTCCGCTTTTTCATTAAAACATCGTTAGGACTGCTGAGACCCGACTGATCCTGACTGAAAATTCCCTGACCTGCAATATTTTACTTCCCTGACCATATCTCAACCTATGGCAACCCAAAAAAACGTCAGTGGTAAATAAAACTAACATCAGCGATAACAGCCCCACCCCAAGAGAGCTTGCACACAAGGTGACCCTCTCTAAAGCGCTTTCCCCGCTTTTGAAGCGAAAAGCGACCTAGGCACGAGGGTGCACGCAGGCTATCGACGATAACATCGACGATATTTCAATTGTGCAGTCAGTAAAAGAAACTGACCTATCAAAAAAGTTTAATAAATAAACAAATAATAAATAAATAAAAGCATGAACGTTTTCTTACCACGTTGCTTCTTCCCCCGTGGAGTCCCCCATTGGGTTCCCTGGTGGAGGGATTATGTTACTTAACAACAAACTCTCAAAACTTTTGATCTCAATTCTCTTTACCGACTGCATACATTTCTTTTAACGTCAGTTCAGAGAATGAAGTGGTACATTACAGTGTCTCCAACTTGATGATTACCTTGGCTCTAGTCAGGAGTGCTCTTGCCAAGCATACCAATTGCCGCTGACCAACCGAAAAATGGCGCCCGCGTTCACCTACGTCAGCGTCTAGGCCGCCTGCGGAGAATAATAATTCCCTTGTGATTTTGAACAAATCACAAAAAGCTAGTGAAGTCGGCTACTAACCGCTCCTAAATTTAGCACCGGTCAAAACAGATGGAATGTAGACGACTTCAACATACCGAGTTCTCTTACAGCTTGGAGAAGGTGACATCGCTCTAGAACCGTCCACAACTCAGCATCGGAATACTATCAAACAAAACAATAATCTTATGTCATCCACTCTGTTTGGTTGAGAGTTGATGTGTTTCTCTCGTATCTTTACAACATCGGAGTAAATAAACTTTTGTACAAAAAGAAGAATTCCGAACGCTTTCGCGAGCCACTTACGAAAATTTCCGTAGTGGCCGCGGAAACGATTGAAAACATTCCGATCACTAACGACATCGCTGGACTTTTCTCATTTTGCTTAACAGCTTGAGGATCCTGAAGAATGATGGCCGCCGGAGTTACGCGGTGAAAAATTTTTCATGACGTTAATTGAATCAAGTTTTGTACACAGCCTCATTCCACAATCCTACCAAGTATATTTTAGTTCGCTTTCTCGAACTTCGATACTTCATTTGCGGGCAGCGTGTTATCAGTTGACTTCCAACCGGGCTAAAAGCCAAAAGGCCACTTGGTAGCCGTAAAAGACTTTCCTTTACCTTTCTCCACGGGTCAAGATTGTTCCGCACCGCACCGCTAAACAGGAAAGCATCTTGAGGAATGATTGCCAATCGAGATCTGTAACAAGAAAGTAAACAATCGTCTGTTAGTGTGTGATAAACAAAGTCATCAAGCTGAAACAATAAAGAAATTATGACCGTGTGACGATCTTTGGATATCATATTTTACATGATTAGCGTAGATTTTTACGGTTTTATTTAACTATTTTCACCTTAGTTTACGTTTCGATTAAGAAGGAAATATCAAACACTCAGGCAGTGTTTGACCGTATTCCCAAACACCTCAAGGTTCGTCAAAATTGGCCGTTTTTATGCTAGACACGTTAAAGTTGTCTAGACAACATTAACGTTTAAGACGTTAAAGGCGTCTGGTATAAAAACAAGACGCATTTAATTACACGGCCTAACAAAGAAAAATTACCTTTTTATGAAAAAGACTGAGTTCTACACTCGGACGACACTGGAAATAAGCAACCTTTAGCCCGTCAACATACGAACAAATCTACTAGATGGTAACATGGCAGGTAACTAAGGGCGTCACGTTTTTATACTAGACAGGTTTAACGCCTTAAACGTTAAAGGCGACTGATAAGAGCGTCGCTTAGACGCCCTTAAAAGAGGACGTTAAAGTTGACAGACGTTAAAAGCCTCTTCCTTATGTTTCGTCTTTATACTAGGCGTTTAAGTCGTCTCGAGACAGCTTTAACGTCCGAGACGACATTAACGTCCCTAGCATAAAAACGGTCATACTCCGCTACGCGTCGTATTTTCAACATGGTCAAACACGTTCTTTCGTGTCTTGATTTGATAAATTCCTTCCCAGCGATCGTATAGTGACCATATGGACACTAACCAGTGCTTACCAACCTGAGAATGTCCAGTGGTACAGAAGCTAAATTGACGCCGTCCAGTAGAACAGCTCCTTGGTAACTGTTAACCATTCGAAACAACACTTGGAAGAGACTGGACTTTCCAGAACCCGTTCGACCAACAATGCCAAGCTGTGAAAATAAACCACCGTTACTAAAATTTGTAATGCACAAAAAATAATATCATGTTATGTTCCGGTTTCGGCAAATTCTCGTTGACGCAACCAAACAGTTCCCGAGACTTACTATCCAATCAGAATTTAGATGAATGCTCGCGAGTACTTCAAGCACCTTATTATCTCGTGCCCAGTTCCCTTCTGGACGAAGGTCATCAGAGTACTGGAGTTTTACAGTTATGGCGCAAAAAACTTTTTGATGCACTCCAAAATTATCAGAACTAGAAATTCACAGCAACGTGTGACAATCTGTGAGGAGAATTGACATTTTTCTCAGAGGGACGATTTCTCTATACCTTTTCTCCTGCAGTTGTCGAGAAAGAAACCGAACGAAGTGCTTGAGGTAAACCATCTCTGCAGAAAAAAAGGAGATCGAGGTTGGTCAAGAACACACGCTGTATTACGAAAAAAAAATTAATTCATTCTTCTGAACTGTTTAGTAAATCTAAATTCGCTGTAGGGTCTCGTAGTTAGCCAGCTTAGTCACTTTAGTTAGTTTAGTTAACTTTAGTTAGTATTCCACTTCAACACGAAAATCAGTGAGCTCACCGATACACAAGGCTGACAAAACGAAAAGTAAGTTGACCGTGAGAGGGCCACGAGGAAGGGACCTGGAAGAGACAGGACCACATAAGTTTATATGTTGTCTTTAAACAAAAAAAACAACTACGATCCACAACAATTTAAGAATATTAGGATTGGTCAAAATAAAACAACTACAAGACAGTTTCAAGCCAGAGAGCTGATACCGGGGAACTCTTTATAACCCCTCACCGTATTGGAGCAGTTCACCAACATGGCGCCTAAAATAAATGTTTTGTAGAGGAAATACTTTGTATATCCAAAAATACCAATTGCAGAATTTTTTTTGAATGTCGACAATTTTTCACTTTCAAGGACTTATCAAGGATTTGGTACTTTTTCAAGGCCTGTGCGAGCCTTGTGTGAAAAAGCGCCAAAAGGGTCGGTCTTTTTCTAGTATTGAGTCACGTACCGTGCCGTGAGGACTGACTTCAGATGGAATGTCCTCAATATACTGTACAGCTCTCTCCACACTAACCATCTGCTTCTCCGTCTCAGTAAATGACGTCACCATGCCTGACAGCCGGTCCCTCACTGACAGTGCGTAGGAAATAGCCAGACCGACCAGGCCTGTATGCAAGAGAAAACAAAACCAAGCGGAAACCTCTAGTCTACTTCCAGAAAAACAATCAGCGATCTTGGTGAAGGAAACGTAGAGTCCTAGGTTTCTTACTAAGCGGGTGCACTATCCCGTGACGCCATACCCCGCTCTTCCGACTCACGTTAGACACACTAAGAGGTACGAGCGCAGGAAACTCGATGCGGTTTAGGGCTCACATTTGCATGTAGGAAATTACGGGACAACGAGCGGGACCATCCCGTAATTAATCCCGTTCCCTGAGACCGTAATTCTTTGGGTAAGCACCAAGAAATAAAGACTTCTGGGAGAAATCGGAAGGTGAACCAGCATCAGCTGCAGCGGCAAACTCTCTCTACGCATGTTCAGAACCGTTTTCGAACTTAAACGAATGCGCACAATCAAATCGAAACCAGAATTTTCTAGGTCGTTGGGTCACCGCTGTTCTAAAGGGCGCGGTCTCCCGGGCGAGAAAGTCCTGTGGTGTGTAAAACAATAGCCCCTTTGCACGATCCGGTCACATGGTACGGAATAAATTATGCTGGGACGCAAATAACGCAGTGGGACTTTCAAAACAAGGAAAGTCGGGCTGGATGGTACGAGTTCTTTTGTTTTGGAAGTCCCACTGCGTTATTTGCGTCCCAGCATAATTTATTCCGTACCATGTGACCGGATCGTGCAAAGGGCCTATTGCGTGTTGAAGAGGACGAGGGGGGGGGACCTGAAGAGCACTGAGCGCTAGAGCAGTAATCACGCAAGCATTTTAATTTTTTTGGAAAAGTTTCATCACTCACCAGGGTCCACGGTGCTAAAGTGATGTTCCAGCACGGCAATAAAGGCCACGGTTGTTACCATGGCAACACCAATAAACTGCAGGAAACAGTCCGAGCCACTGAGACGCGACAAGAGCTGAAAGAAAAACACAGACTTATTTGCACCAAATAAACAGAGGATCACTAGAATTGCTGGACAGAACGGTTTTTAATAGGTCAGGCTCGATATATCAATATTTTAACATGGCTCCGAAGCTTTCAGGACAAACATCTTTATTGGTGCGTTTTCTTTGTATCCAAGTCACTTTTGGGAATTGAGAGACAAAATAGATTTTTAAAAAATTTACAATTTTGACCTGAAAGCCGCGGAGCCCTGTTAGGATATTAGGGGAGCTTAAGAAACGACGACAACGACGTCGAGGACGACGCCAAGTAAAAAGTGAATTAATATTTTACAAGCTGGAAAGTCGCGATTATCAAGAACTGCGGTATGCCAATGGCTATAAAAACGTGTTTAAGTTAAATATGCAACGACGGCGTTCAAATCCAAATTGGAAATTCAGAAAATTAGCCGTCGTCGTAGAGCCATAGACGACGTAGAACTGGTCATTTCACGTTGTTGTTTTGCAGAGGACGGTAAAGAAATGTACAAAGATTTATAACGCTCGTGCACAGCTATTGTTTTGCTCATTAAACCTTTTATTTGACGACGTTCTCGTTGGCCGTCGTCTGCTTAAGCTCCCTATTGATATATTGAACGTGGCCTATTGAGTGTAGAAACGTAATCAGGTAAATATAGTGTTTTGATTTGGTTTTTAGCTTTACTACGGTTTGAGATTCCTGGTTTGGTTT
>JAHPZR010019558.1:0-13195 GCA_019787425.1 Platygyra sinensis
AAAGATTATCATCATAAATATAATAGGGTAAGGGTTTTGGGCACGCGCCACGCACCCCCGCCCAATTTTTCTGGGAGTACCCTCAGCCTAAGCAAAGTCATTTCTCTTGTTTTTCAAAGATTGAATATTGTTTTGAAATGCAACAAATTTATGTCATTTGAGGATGTCAAATCATTTTAATTAAAAACAAATAAATCTGGGATTGCGTGACACAACTTTAACTCGGAATAATGTGTGGTTTTGCAAAAAGTTTCAAACTTCCTCTTTCTTTAGTCTTTCACTTGAAATTTTCTACATTTATTCCTGATCTGATAATTTGACTTGATTGCTTCTAGGCTTTTACACAAAATATTCGGATATTTTTTTAGATATTTTGTGCTATTCAGAAAAGAAAATTTCAGGATATTAAAAAAAAATTATAGCTTTTTTGGCTGTTTTCCAGCTTTTCCTCTCTATTTTCTTGACAGAATACTCAGTTCCATCATTCTATGCTAGAAACAATCCAGTTCAGCGGTTTCCCACTTGACACTTTGCATCCATTGCCGGATTTCATACCGTGGGGGCCTGGGTACAATCGGTGTATTATGGGATTAACAACACAAGACCCATATATTCAGAAAGAGCACACCGAGCTTTACAAAATCCTTAAGTTTCGTGTAAATTGCGCCAATATTGAACAAGGTACAGCCATTCAAAAACGTAAAAATTTAGTAACAAATGTATGGATTGCTGGACATTTGTCCGGAAATCTATACATTTTCCGGACAAGTGTCCGGCAATCCATACATTTGTTACTAAATTTTTACGTTTTTGAATGGCTGTATCTTGTTCAATATTGGCGCAATTTACACGAAACTTAAGGATTTTGTAAAGCTCGATGTGCTCTTTCTGAATATATGGGTCTTGTGTTGTTAATCCCATAATACACCAATTGTACCCAGGCCCCCGACGTATGAAATCCGGCAATGTTGTTTTGAAAGTTGCTTTATTTATATATTACAGTAACTAGTATAGACAATCTCTGACTTAATTTTCAGCTGCCACAGGGGAAAATTTTGGCCTAAGGAATTCAAAATCAGCTTATTTTTTAAAACGCTGTGACTATAAGCCCGGCAGCTGGGCAAGGTCTTGAATGGACTAAATGCCCGGCATTCAGAAATTTTCATAGAATTTCCACTGAAGGATTCTTTCAACATTCTTGATAGTATTTGATGTTTCTTCAGAAATGTAGAGCGCTTACAAAAATTATGTTCGGTTTGCAAGATAACGAAATATCCGAGCTTGGGCATACTACAAAATTGGTATCCGCTTGACACTAAGGTTCAGACGCCGTACTTCAGATGAGCCAAATCGAATGCTAATAACGGAGGACAAAGGATTTTTCGCATTTGCATTCGATTCGGCTCGTGTGAAGTACGGCGTCTGATAAACAAAAAGCTTCTTTCAAACCTAATGAAAAGATGCGATGTTTCTTTGGAATAGCCAAGCGACTCTAAAAATTATTGTGGATTTGTAGTTGACCAATTTTTCCAAGCCTTTCAAGTTTTAAAACTAAGGTACGAGATATTTCGAGATGTTTATAGCATTCTTCGAGATATTTAGATTTTTTTTAGCTTTTTTGGGACATTTAGATATTTTTTTGTGAATTTCCGGAAAGAGATTTAGGCGATTTTACGTGAGATTTGTGATAAGGCATAATTGCTTCACAAACCGTCAGAGCGCCTACTTCGCTTACACACTAAGGGTCATGCAGCTGAAAAATCGTGGCGCGTGTCGCAACACATGCACGATAAAAAAAACATATTGTGTCGTAATTGTGTTCTACATTCACGATAGACATCAGGTCATCTAGTCGGTAAGTGTAACGAAGAAAAGAAAAAATCCTACATAATATGTACAAATTTAGTTGAACCTTTTTTCAAAATGTACACATTTGCGCAGAATTCTCCGACAATAAAGTTTTGACCATGTCTATGTCGATAACAGTCACCTGTGAGCTCTATTGCAGGCTAAAACCTTTGGCGACCTCACCAAATAAAACTTGTCAAGTAGCGCTTACACAGGGAGAGTAGAGCATGTGTTATCTGGTCAAAAATTCCTTTGTCGCGCCGTCGAATTTACAGCTTATCTCGCAAGGTGAAAATATATCCGTAAGAGCACTAAGAGGCAGAGGTCACTCGCAAACTCTGACCGCCATCGATTCCGAATCGAATCTTTCATTCCATGCCTTGACATTTTCATTTTACCAAAGTCCCTGTGCTTACCTGTCTTTTCCGACTTTACTCGCTTCTTGACGGAAGAAGTCTGCCCATTCATCTTGTCCTTCTTGAGCTTGAATATTTTTACGCAAATGTGCGAAATTTTTTTCACGCATTGAGCTTGAAATAAACAAATTTCACGCTCTCCCACCTCGTTCCCAGGGTCCTCTCTTTACATCGAGAACGTACTCTGGGCCGGGGGTGGAGGGGGCGGGTTGTTTATTGTAGAAAGTTCTTCTGGTTTTGTTCTAGTTTGCTGAAATTTTAACTTGATGAAGCTGGATTGATAAGGAATAGATTTTTTTTGCCGATGTGCGGTAGTTGTCAACGCGAAAGAGATGTTTTGCCTCGAAGCCAGAGTTTTGAAGAGATCTTGTGTAACGCGTGGGTTCGGTGTGACTTTGTAATCTGAGATTTATTTTTACCTCGAAGAAAAAATATAGCCGGGAAGTCATATTCTTGACCTTTCAATCGAGTATAAACTTATATATGTTACGAAATGAATTTTTAGTGAAAAAAAAAACCCATGATTTTTGACCAGCGGTGGTTTTTTTCATTTTTTTTCGCGGGAAAAGTTGTGACAAGAATGAATTATTAAGGGGGGTGAACCTTGACTACAAATCTGTCGCTAAGGAAATCTCAAAACCTCCTTTTTTTTGGCTCCTGAAGTCCAGTGGGCATCAAAGCTTACCATGTTTGTTCGAACCACGCCCATATTTGGTATGTCACGTGACCAAAATAGAAAATGTCTAAAAACTCGGACTGAGTGGATCGTTTTCAAAATTTGTTGTTAAAACACAGCATTATCTACAACTTGTAGTATGCGTTTGAGGAAATGTACAATATTTCGAGAATTATAGATGTTTAAGTGCTTTTATAGCCTCTTAAAGATCTATAATTTTCGAAATATTGTACATTTCCTCAAACGCATACTACAAGTTGTAGATAATGCCGTGTTTTAACAAACCGTATTGTTATATTTCGAAAACGATCCACTCAGTCCGAGTTTTTAGACATTTTCTATTGTGGTCACGTGACATACCAAATATGGGCGTGGTTCGAAACATTTAAAGCAAACGTGAATCGAACAAACATTGCCGGATTTCATACCGTGAGGGTCTGGGTACAATCGGTGTATTATGGGATTAACAACACAAGACCCATATATTCAGGAAGAGCACACCGAGCTTTACAAAATCCTTAAGTTTCGTGTAAATTGCGCCAATATTGAACAAGCTACAGCTATTCAAAAAGGTAAAAATTTAGTAACAAATGTATGGATTGCCGGAGACTTGTCCGGAAATCCATACATTTTCCGGACAAGTGTCTGGCAATCCATACATTTGTTACTAATTTTTTACGTTTTTGAATGGCTGTATCTTGTTCAATATTGGCCCAATTAACACGAAACTTAAAGATTTTGTAAAGCTCGATGTGCTCTTTCTGAATATATGGGTCTTGTGTTGTTAATCCCATAATACACCGATTGTACCCAGGCCCCCGACGTATGAAATCCGGTGTCACAGTGATTTGGGTACCCCCGCGTTTTGGGTACCCCCGAACCCAAATCCCTAGTGTTTTGGGTATCCCCAGTAGGGATACCCAAAACACTGAAAGCGTTAAATACCGTCGACTGGGGCAAGTAAAATTATCAAAAATTCTCCTCAAAACCCATTTTTTTCTTACGAAGCTTTGTCTTAACAGATTAAAGCTTTCTTAATCTTAATATAAACACAATACGTCTCCGAAAGTGGTCGCAGTTGATAACAGACTGTCTCATTCAAGTCCGCAGTTACAACATTAACATACAAAAACGATTCACGCGCCAAATTTCCTTGTATAAACATGCGCTTGGTATCTATATTGATAACCCTTGAAATACACGTTATTTTAAAGAAGAAAGGCGCATGTATAAACCTCGGATAGATCGGCGATTGACTAAGATCAATATGCGAGCGAACACACACAGATAGTCGGCCGTCACGCAACACGGCAGGTCTCAAGCTGTGTCGACTGACCTCTATGCTTATGCATACTACCTCATGTCTGTAATAAACTTTGTTTATCTGCCGCTCGCTCTTTCCTTCGTCGCTCTTTCCTTGACCATGCCTCCGATTAGAGTTTGCCGGCGAACAATTCTCTATGCCAAGAAAGAAGTTTCGGAGATGAATCCGAAATAAATATAAAATGACGTAGACAACTGGCTATGAATCTTTGAATACGCCTAGTGTTTTGATACATCTCCTTCCGAATTGTTGGTTTGTAATCATTCCGTTTGGTCAACTTATCCAAATCCACCGAAGACAAAAAGGTAACGCAAACAAGACGAAATCATTCAAAAGTGACTAGGGGATATCCAAATCCCTAGTGATGAGGGTATAATTATCTCCTTCCTGCATAGCCTTTGCTTGTTATCGTTTCTTTAATTCAGTGTAGCCAAATGCACCAAAGAAAATAGGCAAACTGCAAACTTAAAAAGACGAAAGACATTCCAGCGAGGAAACGGACTAGAAATGCCGAACTGTAGAGGATACCCAAATCCCTAGTGATATCAGTATCCCCTTCCAAAATGTTTATTTGTTATTGTTTCGTTATTTCAGGGTAGCCCAATGTGGACAGAAGCAGCAGAAGATTAAAAGCGAAAAGTGGAGACTAAAACTACCAAAATGTAGGGGATACCCAAATCCCTAGTGATATGGGTACCCCGTTCTTATATGTTTATTTGTTATCGTTTCTTTAATTCAGGGTAGCCAATTAGACCAACCTCGTGGTTGCAAATCGACCGAAGGTTAAAAGGCAAAACAAACTAACAAAGACGAAAGACACTCTACTGAAGAAGAGACTAAAACTACCAAAATGTAGAGGATACCCAAATCCCTAGTGATATGGGTACCCCCTTCTCATATGTTTATTTATTATCGTTTTTTTAATTCAGGGTAGCCAGATCGATATAAGATCAAAAAGCAAGGGAAACTTACAAAGAATTAAGTTATTCTACTGAGAAAGGGACTAGAAATGCCAAAATGTAGGGGATACCCAATCCCTAGTGATATGGGTACCCCCTTCTTATATGTTTATTTATTATCGTTTCGTTAATTCAAGGTAGCCAAATCGATATAAGATAAAACGGCAAAGGAAACTTACAAAGCCTAAAGTCATTCTACTAAGGAAAGGGCTAGAAATGCCAAAATATAGGGGATACCCAAATCCCTAGTGATATGGGTACCCCCTTTTTATATGTTTATTTGTTATCGTTTTCTTTAATTCAAGGTAGCCAAATAGATATAAGATAAAAAGGCAAAGGAAACTTACAAAGAATTAAGTCGTTCTACTGACGAGTGGACTAGAATTGCCAAAATGTAGGGGATACCCAAATCCCTAGTGATATGGGTACCCCCTTTTTATATGAGCGCAAGCAGCGTGGTTGGGACCTGGTAATTTTTGATTGGTTCGTTCTGAGCATGCGCATGCAAGTTATCCTGGACTTTCGCCCGCCCGGGTTCAGCCCCTATAGGCGGCGGGAAGAAAGGAGAGTTCAGGGATTGGACTTGAACCCGGAGAGCTCGCTAACCATGAGGCCACTGCGCCTCCCAAGATATTTAAACATGGAAAAAATGCTACAATTATTCTGTAGATTGTTAACCTTTTTTTCGTTGACTAAGTGAGATTTTCCAAATTGTTGACTTTCATTTTATTTTAGCTATCGGATCAATTAACTAACCTAAGTTTACAGTCAATACGAGCTAACTGGTTGATGGATTTTCAGTTATTACTCATTATCTTTCAGTGCAAAAAGCAAACTTTGAATCTGACCTCCAAAGGCTATCTTTATTTTTTGCGCCAAACCTGATCATCAGTGGAGAAGATTAGTTCATAAATTAATGGAGAAGGCCGCGCCGCCGAGTCAGGGCCAGCAATTCAGCGGTCCTGGGTTCTAGTTCTGCTCTGACCACTCCCTAGAATTGTTTGACAGCCATCGCGAGTCCAAATCCTCGGCTACGCTTTTCAATAGCCAACTGGTTTGCCTCCGGCCAGTTGGAATTTTCATATTAACACTGATGCTTTGCTAAATTTGCTTTATTTGCTTGTTTGCTGGGCTCTGCCGACGCGGGTAAATAATTAGCAATTATTGAATGAGGCTGAGTAGGATATGAAGAATTCCGCACATCAAGGAGGGTGTTATCCACAGAGGCCGAAGGCCGAGGTGGATAACACCCTCCGAGATCTGCAGAATTAACAATTATTCTTTGAAATCTCGGTGAATAGTGGCTCGCGGCTCGGTATATATTCTGCCACTATTCACCGAGATTGAGAAAAATAATTGTTTTAGTATATACACAGGAAGTGATCTCAACAACATTTTCAGAAGGAAACCATTAAAAATCGATTTAATTGACCTCTCAATTCATGCGTGGAAAACGTTCAAGCGGTACAAAGCATGCGCGAATTCGCGAAACTATTTACAGAATCTTTGAACATGGAAAATCTATAGTTAATATTCGAAAAAACCTCGTGACAGTCTAGAATAATGGTCCTCAGACACCGTTCAAATTAGTGTGAATCAAAAGTATGCTTTATTCAAAAGTATGCTTTATTTTTGTTTGGCTTACGCATTATTCACTCGGTAGGGGGTGAATAATGCTCATTATTATTCAACAAATTGTAACACTATCCAAATATGGTCATGATGCTCTCGATATCTGTCATCCGTAGGTGACGGATATCCGGCGATATACGTAGCTTCGTACGTGGGAAGAAAAAGTGAAGTGAAAAAATGTTGACAGAAAGGTTTAAAAATGTTACGAGCTTGGAAATCAATTTTGTTATCAATTTGTTGAATAATAAAACAATTATCCTGCTCAATCTCGCGGAATATCGTCTGATTTTAGCCGACTCGGCCTACGGCCTCGTCGGCTAAGTATCAGACGATATTCCGCGCGATTTCGCAGGATAATTGTTAATTAGCCAGAGATAGCGAACCAATCAGATTGCTTAAAACACCAAGATCACTGAGTGTGTATATACTAATTAACAATTATTGGACTAAGTTGAGCAAAATATCGTGATTTATCAGTGACGCTCGCGCTCGACGAGCAGCCTAAGGCTTCAGCAAATAATTGATCAGGGAAACACAATATTTTGCGATAACTGAGTTCAATAATTGTTTTATGATTCGATCACCAAGTTTGTTTTTATATTTTAATCACTATCTGACAGCTCAGCGAAGCGATCTGCCATTTTTCACTCGAGAACGTGCATGGTTTGAATTACGCATGAGCAAATATTATTTGCAGCAAAACACCCTTAGACGGTACTACGAATGAACAGACCATTATTTATCGACCAAAATGTCGTTTCTGACGATTGAGTGAAAATTTATTAAATTTCTGACAGCAAGATGGTGACGTTTGTGGAATGGCGCGTACTCGGTGGGAGCAGAAGTGGAGATTAGTCTTCGTGTTCGTCGACCCGGTCCAGATTTGTCCACGATTTTTTTGTTTAAACAGCCTGTATTTAAGAAATAGAAAACATATACCGTGTTTCTATCGAGTTATACAAACACGAGTGGAAGTTTGGGAGAACACGAGCCGCAGGCGAGTGTTTCCACACGGCTTTTTCGAGTTCTCCCATACTTTCACGAATGTTTGTATAACTCGATAGAAACACGGAGTACATGTTTTCTATTTCTCTTAGAAAACATCACAACGAGAAAAATGAAAACAACTTGTTAACTTTGATCATCAAAATGTAAATTCTCTTCGCTCGCGCCATCACTACGTCAACAGCGCGAGCTAGTTCTGTGTCTCCATCGAGTTATACAAACACGATTTTTAACCAATCAGCGCGCGTGCTTTCGTAGGACTGTTTTCTAAAAATGATTGTAAAATGTTTTAGATTATTTATTCTGTACCCTTTACTAGTTGCGGCATACTGCTGCACGAAATGAGGCATACGTTTCCACATAATTTTAGCGTCATCTAAATTAAATGGTGTTTTTTCGTGGTTTCCGTAACTGGAGTAGTGCAGATTCTAATTCTTAGAACCAATAGTGGTAATTTTCGAGGCTTTGTTATTGGGATATATTTGCATTAGATCAGTGACTCATGATCACACTTGAGCATCCTCAAAAAACTTTTCATGTTGAACGTCTCGGATTTGTGTAGTCAGATCGACAGCTTGCCCCTCAATGCCCAGATAATTAATGATAATTTGTGTTTCGTCTAGACTTCAGTTGCTCAATAAAAGTTTTAACTAATTTCCTGTTTATTCTACGGGATTAATTTTTTTAACGATTTTGCAAACACAAATAAAACGCAAAATTAATGCTTTTTCAATGCAAATTGAAAAAAAAAGTGAAACTAATAAAACTTATCAGAACTCATAAAAGTTTAGTAGAAAATTTTATTTTCAACATGCAAAATAAATTAACGGGAATTTTTTTTAGCAAACAACGCGTTTGATAACATGAGTGTCAGCGTTTCTTCTGTTCACCATCTGCTCTTCAGTGGCAGCGGAACTTCAGGACAGCTAGACTTGGGAAACTTTGTAAGTTATTTTCTTTGCAATGTTAAACGTTTGGTTTGCAGTTTTAAGATCGTAAAAGCCTTCATGGGAGAGCCAAAGACGGACTCCTTTATTTCTCTTCCAAGCGATCGCGTTTATCTCTATTGAATTTTCAATGGTTCCATGAAAACTTAGTCAAGGACGGGGCATCTCGAAACCGTGCTGAAAATTGGACGATAAGTTTTCTCGCCTTTGTCTTTCGCTCCATCATTTCTCATCCCTGATCATCCTTGTATACTTCTTTTTGTTCTCTAGTGATTTTTTGCCTTTAAGCCAACCTATCGCGTTTTTCAAGCTGATAGTAATCCGTGGGGGGGGGGGGGGGGGCGGGCATTCCTAGAAACATTTGGGTGGAGGTGTGTGCCCCACTTCCCAAACCCCTTAATCCTATTTATGACCAAATCAGCGATTTTTGTTTCCCTACCCTATTTGTGACCTAACCAAAAGTTTGATACCCTATTTGTGGATCAAATCAATACCCTATTTCAGAACTGCCTTACAATTAGTTCCCTAGGTCAGACCAATGTTGAATTGCCCCTTAAACATAATTTGTGAAAGGTTTTTTTCATGTTGTTATCGATAATGATGAAAAAGTGCTTCTTCTTAAAAACATACCCATATCAAGACTACAGTGCAAAATCATGCCCTATGAAAAATCATGCCTTTTGAGTGCGTGCCCCTCGGATAACAATAATCTGATAAACTGGGTAAATACGGACTCAAAATATCAGGGCAAACTTCTTTAATCTTTTTCGGTTCGATAACTCGCCTACGAGGAAATAAATTTATGTAAGAGAAAATGAAATTTTCTCTTGATTAATGATATGTTAACAACTCCTTGAAAGTAAAATGATACCGACATTTTAAACATGGGCGAAGCCAGGATTTTTCAAAGGGGGGGCCACATTGACTCAAACAGAGGGTACTCATCAGATTGTCACCTGAATAGTGTAGGTTGTTTGCTTACAAAAAGGCTTACAAAGGGGGGGGGGGGGTCACGGGCACCCCAGGACCCCCCTGGTTACGCCCTACACTGGCTACACTGATTGTCCGATGTTTGCAGGCCACAAGTAAGATTTTAGTCGGAATTGGCAAAAACGCACTTGAGTCACATAATAAGTGTTTAGCCTTAGCCAAAAAGACTCGCAAGGGCCGCAAGTACGTAAACGAAAATCGCAAAAAATCAATTTCAAGGCTTCTATAACCTATATTTCATAGGCTTATTGGTTGCTATAACAACGAATGGACGTCACTCAAGTTGTGTTGACTTGGGTTGGATAGGCACACAGTGGAAAACTTGCGTCGAATTAACGCGTTTTAGATGCAAGTCTATCATTTTCATCCTCTCACGTTTGGAATGACCGTCCCTCTTTTCACAGAAAATTTTTATAGGGTGAAAGGTCGTGTATTTCAACAAAATTTGACCTTTGATCATTTATATCTTCTAAAAAGGAAATCCATTAAGATCATTCCAAAGGTAGCAAGGTAGATAATTTCAATTTGCTTCGGAAAACGCTCATTTATTAATCAATAGACCGACAATTCGCTACCAATTCGCCGAATTACCAAAATTTAACAAAACGATCACGCGACATGTCACGTGGTCAAGATAATACGTTAAGGCAAGGTTAAGGTTAAGTTTTATCATCAGGGAAAATTTTAGCTTGGTAATACAAATTTATATAACAAGAGATATAGCTGTCCAACCATATTTCTTCTTTACATTCCTGACCCAGGCCTTAAACTGCTTGAGATGGATTTAAAGAAGAATTGAATAAATCATGCCTCTTTTATTTCACTGCAGATTTTGCCCGTTAAACATGGGATATCTTGCTGTTTTCAGCATCGTAATAACCAGCATACTATGCTATACGACTGCTTATCACCCAAGCCAGTGTGACTACAGTGACACCTACTACAACGTATTTAAAATTGGTCAGCATGATTGTGATTGTCAAGTCAAGCATGCCGGCCAGTTGAAGTTCGATGAAGGAAAAGTTCTGGTTTGTGATGGCAAAAAGTGGAATGTGCTCCAGTTTGCCGAGTACGGGACGAAAACTAACGCGGGTGTCTCATGTGAGGACATCAGGTCCAGCTCGGCAAAACAACTGGCTAACGGTGTTTATTGGATCACTTTGGGTGGTAGGTTCCACAAGAGTTGAAAATAACCCTAACATCCGTAACAAATAACCGTGCTTTTACTTGTTTATATAGCTTTTGTAATTTTGGGGGGCTTTTTGCTCTTGCTATTGTTAGCTAAAACTATGATCTGCTTTACAGGAAGCCCGCTCTTAAAATAACATAAATGTACATTAGTATAGGTAATCATATGGTTTCTAGTTCAATTTGGAATTGCACGAGTGAGTTTTTCAAAACCTGAAATTGCACAAGCCGCTTCGGGAGTGCAATTTCAGCTTTTAAGGACGTTCGCGCGAAAATTTTCTAACTTTGATTTTTTTCTGAAAATTTTACCATTGAAAGATGATGAGTTAGCGATGTCAGAAATGTAAAAAAAATGGGGGGTCACCGACTTCGTTTCGGAGAGAACATGCCCGGAAAAACACCTAAATCTGAGTAAATCGGGCTTCGTTAGCGAAGAAGACCAAAGTGGCTGCAAGTATCAAAATATTGCAATTAGAGTTTTGAAGGGAAGTGTTCTCTGCCAAATATGGTTTGAATGGACCTATTAAGCGAATTTAGTCAACTGGTGAGGTTCCTCAAAGAAAAAGTTCGCATTTAGCGACCATAGTTTCACGCGCCTTGCAGCCGCAAGATGGCAGGATTCCATGTCCCTTGGACAGAAATCTTTAAATTTTTTTAACTTCCCACATTGATTTTTTGTTGATTTTTGGACAAAGTGGAGATAGTTGTAAATAAAATCTGTTTCTGAAAAGAAAAGTAGGGGTCACCGAACATCCAAGATCGTTAAATCCAATCAAAGCTATAGGAATGCCCATCTGCCCTATCATTGTTCATTTTAGTAATTAGCGCGCGCGCTCGATGCATGACGTGGCATGTGAATTTGCGTGCGCAGTAAGGATGCGCAGAAACAATTAGCGCGAACGTCCTTAATTTCAAATTGAACGAGAAAAACCGTATGATTACTTATTAATAATACAAACATGAAAAAATTCGCGCGGAAAAAGTGCCAGAAGACGTTTCTTGAAGCCATATTTTTCGCATTCGAGAAAACTTTTTTCAGAATTTCCGTACAAAATATTTGTCACTGCTTTACATGATATCATTGACCTACAAAATTTCTCATTTTCTTTCTGCCAATCATAATCCAGAATTACGATGTGTAATTTGCACTAGTATTTTTGTACACTTTGTACCGGTGTTACACTTTTTGCACTGGTGCTACACTTGAACTGCACTGCTCTCAGCTAATCAAAATCGAGTAATTTTTTCATGTGTATTATTAATTAAACAAGTAGACAAATGAAACAGAGGAAGTCACTTCTTCAGTCTGGAGCAATCTCAGTAGAAATAGTTGTAATAAGATCATAAATCAGGATACGTAATAACTTATTATTTGTCTAGACCTTCTTGCCTTCATTTACAAGGCTTGTTAAAAATTTTAATTTTTACTGATCATGGAGGATGGAAGGTTCACCAGGCCTCCTTTCTGATCAACCTCGTTCGAAAAGGCCCTGGGAACGAGGTTGCTTTCTGATCAGCCACTGTTAACTGTGATTAATGTAAATGCTAGAGTACCATCAGGGGTATTAAGTAAATCCTTGTAAGGTATAATTACTTCAGTCCAGTCTAAACGATCTCGTCATATTTAACGATTGATCGGCAACTTATTTCTCCTTACAGTATAACAGGTGAGTGATCGATCGAGTGACGAGAAAATAAAAACTCGTCAACCCAGGAATAGGAAATTAATGAACTACCAAATTCTACAAACCAACAGTGTCATCGTTGGTGAGAATCGAGATTTGACGATAAAATCAGTGATATCTTATCATGCAGAATTTTTTTCAAGATTGTCAGCGGCTTCACAGCGATGCAAAACCGTCTTCTGTTTTACAGTGCATATCAGATCTGAATTCTTCTTTTTCTATTCCTTTCTCGACAGACAACAGAGAATCCTTTCCTGTTTATTGCGACATGGGTGCCACAGGTTAGTATCCGACGAGCCGAAAGTTCATTACCGTAGTTCCCAGTGTCCCCTCCTTCCCGTTTCCTGGAGCATGTGAGAGAGACCGAGAGAGACAGAGAACGGAAAGAGAGTACCCTGGGAACGAGTTTGAAAACTTATGAAAAGAGCCTGCTATTACTACGCATGCGTTAAGCTATTCTGATTTCACCGTAACCAAATCCTGTAATATCAAGCTTCTGAATTGATATTGAAAAGTTCTTGGGGT
>JAHPZR010019559.1:0-2500 GCA_019787425.1 Platygyra sinensis
TACATACAACCTTGCTTATTACCTATGCAATCTCCTAGGGCCACACCGTGATTCAAATGATCACTGTGCCACCGATACTATTACTTTCTTACAGGACATCCAATAGATCGCTTTCACTGACACGCAATAAAAAAATAAATCAATAACCATCCATTGAAAAAAGCTAAGAAATTGTGATGTTATAGACCATAAATAAATAAAACAATTCTCCAAGTTGTAGGCCCGTGCGTTTCCCCAAACTTCAGGTATTCGTCGAAATATTTCGCATGCAGAAATTTACAGAGCCCAGTATGAAAACGCCATGTTGGTGTACCTCCAATAGTACACCAATATGGTGGCCGGAAAATAGTATAAACCTCTGGAACTTACTTTGGCTATGTAAACGACTGATTATCAGTACTAAAAAATCAAGCATTTACATAAGCACTTTTACTAATGCTCAAAGTTGTAAAACGGGCTCAAAATCATGAGATAACAGGCCCGTAACCAGGGGGGTGCACGGGGTGCGTTCGCACCTCCCCACAGGCCCCAGAGGTCCGCATTGTGATACTCATTATCCAGGTTAAGGAGTGCAGTCGGTTTTACAAAAAAAAACTGAAGTTTTAAGCTTAACAAAATAAAAGAATAGAAAAAGCAGTAATGTATTCACTGGTGAACTAAAACCAGCTGCACTCTAGTAGCCCGAGCCATTCAGAACATTTCAATGAGCGCGCGGAGGTCCGAGCTTATCTAAATGAATAATGAAATAAATGAACGTGCGCACTCTTTGCACGGGAGTTTAGACGAGCGAACCAATGACAAGGGAGCGATCTAAACCGAAGTACAGCAGTAGGCTTTTGTACATTATGCTTTTATTTTCTCACTAAAATGCTCCACCTTAATGCTCCATTTTTCCACTATAATGCTCAGTTTTCCGCCAGAAAAGTCACTAAAATGCTCGGTTAATGCTCATACCTTGGGGTTTTTAAATTTTCTTAATATCAATGTTTCAACACAATTAACAGTTCAGAGTGCTTAGCAAAAACGTATAAGTTAGTATAACAAGTTGACGACAACATACATTATGTAAAAGTTTCAATACACCATAAGCTAAGCTGATTCACTGTTATTCTGTTAATCCTTTGCCCCCTTTCAATGATACTTAAGTGAAGAGGTTAAGTTAAGTCTTCTTTTTCTATATCCTGTGGAAAAAATATCAATTCTCCGGGAAAATGCCACTAGAATGCTCAAATAATGCTCAATGCTTTTGCCTCACTAAAATGCTCGAAAAAATGCTAGCATAACCGATACAAAAGTCAGTCAGCTAAAGCTCCTAAGGAGTGCGATGACTTTCTCTTTCCAATATATATATGCGCTCCTCAAGATATGCGCCAAAACCCCTGCAACGAGCTATGGATGTGAAAGAAGTGCGAGTTCTTTAAGGCGGCTGCATACATATAACAGGCATGCATGAGCCAGGAAAGGCTGTCGTCCCTCGCACTAATGGCCATACATTATCCAGTCAGCTGTTTTGGATGAGGTGGTAAATCTGTTTGCCACCAAACACCAACGGAGGCTGAATCTCGGGACTATTCTGAGGAATTAGTTCCGCAATATTTTGATGTCTCATTTTACATCTTAAAATTAGTCCTTTATAACTTAACAGTTGTATTCGACACATGTAATATTCAGTTCCTACCGTGTACTTTGTAAATTGCAACGGCGTTGCAATTTCTCATGAATTGCTACTTTCCTAAATAAACGGGTCAGACAATAAAAAAAAACATTTCGGTAGTTTGGTCCACTTTGGCCTCGTTAGCACCCCCCGCATAAAATCCTGGTTACGGGCCTGGATAAGTATATATTTTTTCAATAAACTCGATCGTAACCTTGTGCCACGCACCTCTATAACCCGGAAATTTTAAAATGCCCTGGTTTCCAAACGAAGCACGCTATTGAGCTGTAAAATTGTAAACAGATACAAACATACGCCGCCTCTTAAGCCTGATGAGAATTAAAACTTTGGTGGATCTTTAGTTTTAGATTTTAGAAAGTGATGGCGTCAAGAGAAAACGATCTTTTGTTAACCATATCTCGTAAATTTATGGTTTCTCTTCATGCGGAAAGTCTCTTTACTAATTTAGCCCTTAAAGAGTGTACCGACTTTTCCGCGGGTAATCATAATCTTAAGTTAAGTACACCTGAACTTAGAAGCCTCTTTACTATAGCTACCCCCCCCCCCCCCCTTTCACCAACTCACTTGCTATTCAACGGTTCTTTCCGGCCATGATCAAACAGATGGGGTAGCCATGGGGACCCCACTTGCTTCGTCTTAGCTGATGTTTTTATAGGACATCATGAAAAACCATGGAAGTCTTTCACGGCTCTACGATTATATTTTATCGTCGTTATGTTGGTAATACGTTTTGTTTATTCCACTCGAAGTACGATGCCATTATATTTTTGACCTCAACATTAGGTTTACTATGGGAAAAAGCGTTAACCACAAATTAACTTTTTT
>JAHPZR010019559.1:7500-12500 GCA_019787425.1 Platygyra sinensis
TTACTGAAGAAAATTAATAATCCCTGCAAAATACCAAACTTTAATTTTATTGCAACACACAGAAACTACTTACAATACTGTATTTTGCAATTCAAACGTTTTACATCAATTACATAATTTACAGCAAATTAAAGAGATAAAACTGATAGGAAACTTCGAAAAACGGAGTCCCAAAGAGAACATTTATTTCAGTTCTAGGAGCTTTCCAGCGCGGCAAACTAAAAGAGTTTCTCAATATTAATTTTAAATTTTAAAGTTCAATTTTAAATTTTTCGCCGTGTTGTCCTCTGGATCCAAATTACTCTCTCGTAGACCTTTTGCATAAATGGCGTCTAAATTTGAATAACAATAGCCCTTTTCAAGGTTAGTTTTTCTCATTTGCATTACAATGTAATCCAACGTGGCTGCGAGGCAATTTCGGGCTAAAACTGCAAAATAGCCCGAAATTGCCTCACATACATGCTAGATTTCATTTTGATGCAACTGAGCAGGGTTAACCGAGAAAAGGGCTATTCTTACACATCTAGCCTCACAGTCATGTGAAAATCATTCATCTTGAAACATGAGTACGAGGCTATCGATGTATAAAGTATATTGTTCAAATTTAGAGTCCATTGATGCAAAGGGTCTATTGTAAGGTGAAGACTTGTTTGTATGTCTCAAAGTGCCCTTGGACCTGAGGTGCCTGGGAAAGAAATTAAATCACTGGAATGTAATTAGCGCCGAACTGCCGACGATTTACGACTCCCCCGAACGTTTCCTGTTCTTGCTGTGCACGAATTGTATGTCTGGTTTAGGGTTAGGGTTACATTAGGGTTTAGGGATAGGGTTAGGGTTAGGTTTTATATTCCAGTGATTTAATTTCATTCCCAGGCACCTCACGTCCAAGGGCACTTTGAGATATGGAAACAAGTCTTTACTCTATTGTATTGTGAAACATAGCCCCGTTCCCAGATCTCACTCGGTTTGATGCTGAATAATCTCGTACCCAATTTCCACTCTGTTTGACGCTGAAAAGTAGAAAAGTCGGAGACCCAACCTCGTTGCCAGGGCATTTCCTCTCCCAATTCAAAGCCCTGAGAACCATCTCCCTTCCGCTTAATTACCGTGGGAGAACTGGGTTAAAGATCAACTGAACATTGAGCGCGCATATGTTGTTTTACTCACTATAATTTTTCCAGTTGGTATAACTCGGCGATTTGCAGTAGATCACGACATTTTTGAGAGGAAGGTAATGCTTCTCCCAGTCGCAGTGCCAGCCAGTGACTGCCAACCAGCCATAATCATGGGGACAGCCACCGTAACTCCTGTTGATGAAGAAGTGACGCTCACTCAATCCTGCGATGGAGAACACATTGTTTGGCTCGGTTTTGATGTTAATCCAGGAGCTGTAAGTAAGTTTTGGGTTCGAAAACCAGTTTAACTTGTCTGATCCGTGGGCGTTGAATTTCAGCTCCTTAACCAGCTTGCCTCCAGTGTACAGGACAACCCTCGCCTGTGAAATAAATGACATGCAGGCTTGTTGGGGAAACCCGACAAATTGCGGGTGAGCGGACCTGCGATGGATTAGTATCCCGTCCAGGGTAAGTATAAATAATTCCAGCCGCTTCATGCTACAGAAACCGGGATAAGCTCCGGCAGCTATATATGAGCCAGGCTTCACTTTTTTAATTTTTTTTAGGCTTGTTTAAAACACGAAGTGAAGAAATGAAACCTTCTTTGGTGAGAGTTAATGTGGGATGCGTTTACCATATATAATTATTGAGAGCTAACCACCTTCAAGTCAGTGATATTATAGGCTTTAACCAGAGTGCTATTTAGACTTATCATAACAATTAAAATTTCCTCAGACATGATTGGGGCATAAACTGCTGTATTTTGCTCTAATTAATCTGCAAAGTTGTTATCGGACAGTTGGCCGTAATCGGACACCTGTAATCTGAGCAGGGGTATCAAAAACTATTGTTTCACCTCATTTCCTTGAGCGTTTAGAAATTAACTGAGGCACACGAGTCTCTTATGTATGATATTGTATAAGATACTTCAACACGTTTCAATTGGCCTGTAAAATCGGCTTTGACCAGAGCTCTTACTGGGAAAAAACTAAACAGATGTAAACCAATTTTCTAAAAAGATCGTCACTTCTATAAGCTAAATATTAAGAAAATTAAGCCCCTCCCTGCTACAAAAACAAGATTGAATGAGCCTGTTCGCCCTGTTGGGGAGCTCGAACGACCTCTTTTTAGAGTTCTGTCATCGTGTCATTTGCCCCGATTCCGCACAAAGCGAACACCTATAACAAGCTAACAGTGAAGTCGCTCCTCAACGGAGATAACAGAGTTTTCACACCATTCTCTTCTAGACACTATCGGCAAAATTCACTCCAGCTAAAGATAGCACCCGGCAACCTTTCAAACCTGGATTTATTTCTTACCTCAGACGGGTCAAAATCACCCCAGTTCAAAACGATCCTGTTCTTGTAGTGAAAAGGGTGCCTGTTGGTGACGTCAAGAGCGTCCAATACATCCTCAGATGATGTATGTGGTGAATTGTAAGTGTCAAAGACCCGTTGATTGACTCCAGTTACAGCCTTGAATACCATGGTCCAACCTTATCATCACAAAATGTAATAAAATTTTCTTAATATTCAGATCTTCAGTGTCGGTCCTTGACAGACTCTAGAGCAAATTTGCAATACATTGAAACGCCCCACCTTTTCTTTTTCTACGTACTGCACCAGTTTCATGTTTTCATGTTTTACCATTTGTTATTTCCCAAGTTTACCACAAGTTTCCCGCGCTTGCAATTTAACAAATTGACATCAGTTTTTCATGCGTCTGTCCTGTTATTGATGGTGAGTTTCGTCATAACATTATCAAAGTAGCTGTGGATCCACCAGGCGATAGCCGAGTGGGTATTGTAAATGTTTTTACCGCGGTAATGAATTTTTGAGAGAATTTTCAAATATCACGCGTGATGTAAATCTTCAACAACGCTCGCATTAATGCGATTACATACGCTTATCACGCATGCCGTTTGTAAATATTTTCCTGTCTAATATAATCCAGGGAAGCCCTTCCTTATCTGAAAAAGTCTGTTAACTAATTATCTTTGATTTTTTTTTCAGGAAATATTTTCTCTGTTGATATCACAATGAAAAATGTTCGACTGTAACCACAACAACAGATCCACTAGTGCTGGAACAAAAAAATTATTCTTTTTTCCAGAAATAAAAAAAAATCGCAGAGATAGCTGATTACAAATCTGGTGCAACTGAAAATGGCATAGCAAATTTGGCCAATTCTTTCATGCTCTGTTCTTTTCAAAATATGAATAGATTAAATTAAAACAGGATTCCATCATTAGCAATGTCCAACTCCCATACTAAATAAGCCAATGTTAGGGCATTTTTACAGACCGGTCTAATTTTAATCTTCTATTCCCGCGAAATAGGTCAGTTCCGGTCTGGTCCGTCTGCATGAGCGCTCACCGGTAAGAAAAAAAAATACGATTTTTCTTTTTAATCATGCGGCAAAATGATGACGCCAGTTAAAAAACTTAAGTCCGTGCTTGTGTTTGGTCACTGAGGTTCCTGCGGGGATCTGAATTCGCGGTAAATTCAAACTAAAAATAGCTCGGTCCGTGAATACACCATGACAGGAATATGGGATAGTTGGACGCTCCTAGTGATGGGCTCCAAGTTGAAGAGTAATGTAAAGCTGCTCTACTGAGAAAGCTAAAATTACCTTGATTGGCGTGTTTGACTGCATTTATTTGCTCCATGGTCAAAGCGACGTCATAAATCTTCATGTCGGTAACTCGACCCTTCAAATAGCGACCATCGCCACCTTTTGCGCCCATTCTGGCGCTGTCTTGAGTACCAAGGATTATCTTGGCTCCAATATGCAACTGCAGGACTTGCTGGCCGTTTAACCAGAGCTTTGCGATACCAGTATTGTGATCGTACGACGCACCAACATAATACCACTGGTTCAGTGGTAGAAGATGATTACTAAGGAGATGTGGGGTGAAAGCGTAATTCCTGTGGTTAAATCGGGCGAACAGCTTTCCCGCTACCATCCACATATGAACACCCCATTGACCACTTGTTTTGTAATTGAAGATAGGTCCTTCTAAATTTTGAGGATAAACCCAACATAACATTGTCATGGAATATTGCGCGTCTAGCCCTCCGTTGTTTGGGAACTCAATGTAACTGTCGGCTTTTCCTTGAAACTGGTACGAGCCACCGGCTTTGCCATCCGGGCCAGCTTCAAGGTGAACACCCACAGCGGTACCCTGGGGTTGTCGATTTTTGATTTCTCGTGTTGCGTACCTGCTGTTCAAGGGATAGTGGGCGATAGGGTCTGGAACATTGACCGCTACAAGACAAATTGAACAAAAAAGATTAGGTTGGGTACTTACAAAATAAAAATAAGAGGTTAAAATTCACCAAGTTTTTCATAGAAAAGTTGCAGAAAACTATGATATCGTACCCCAAGAACTTTTCAATATCAATTCAGAAGCTTGATATTACAGGATTTGGTTACGGTGAAATCAGAATAGCTTAACGCATGCGTAGTAATAGCAGGCTCTTTTCATAAGTTTTCAAACTCGTTCCCAGGGTACTCTCTTTCCGTTCTCTGTCTCTCTCGGTCTCTCTCACATGCTCCAGGAAACGGGAAGGAGGGGACACTGGGAACTACGGTAATGAACTTTCGGCTCGTCGGATACTAACCTGTGGCACCCATGTCGCAATAAACAGGAAAGGATTCTCTGTTGTCTGTCGAGAAAGGAATAGAAAAAGAAGAATTCAGATCTGATATGCACTGTAAAACAGAAGACGGTTTTGCATCGCTGTGAAGCCGCTGACAATCTCGAAAAAAATTCTGCATGATAAGATATCACTGATTTTATCGTCAAATCTCGATTCTCACCAACGATGACACTGTTGGTTTGTAGAATTTGGTAGTTCATTAATTTCCTATTCCTGGGTTGAC
>JAHPZR010019559.1:20000-27500 GCA_019787425.1 Platygyra sinensis
ACTGAAAATCCATCAAGCAGTTAGCTCGTATTGCCTGTAAACTTAGGTTAGTTAATTGATCCGATAGCTAAAATAAAATGAAAGTCAACAATTTGGAAAATCTCACTTAGTCAACGAAAAAAAGGTTAACAATCCACAGAATAATTGTAGCATTTTTTCCATGTTTAAATATCTTGGGAGGCGCAGTGGCCTCATGGTTAGCTTGCTCGACTCCAGAGCGAGCGCTCCGGGTTCAAGTCCAATCCATGAACTCTCCTTTCTTCCCGCCGCCTATAGGGGCTGAACCCGGGCGGGCGAAAGTCCAGGATAACTTGCATGCGCATGCTCAGAACGAACCAATCAAAAATTACCAGGTCCCAACCACGCTGCTTGCGTCACATTCTCATCCCCAGAGGCCGCGCTCCTTTTGGTCAGCACCAAGAATCGCGACCTCTGACCAGCTTTGTAAACACAATAGATTGAGACCAGAACCAATCAGATTTGTCAGACTTGACTCTGAGCATGCGCAGAGTGACGGGCAGTCCTTGAATCGCGGACTTCCGGTGTTGGATCAGGCCAGAGGTCGCGATTCTTGGTGCTGACCAAAAGGAGCGTGGCCTCTGGGGACGAGAATGCTTGCATCAATGCATGTGTCACCCAATGCCTTTTTCAGCTCGCGCTTTGAAAAAAAGATTTTTCTTTGACGTTGATATTGTGGTACAAAACATAAAAACATAAAATGGAAATATGGTTTATCGTGGTCTGCACTCTTATCGACAACGAGTACACGTCATTACTCTTTTCCCAACTATTTTTTTCGTATTGTTTATTTCTGCATGTTGAGCTAGTTTGCAAAAGTTTTTGAAAGGAAAGCCTGACGCGTGCAAGTAGCTCATTTGCATAATGCAGCACGTGCACTTTCAAGTCCGAGTCGGTATTTTTAATTGTCAACAAATCTTGGCAAAGATTTCTTTCGTTATCTTTGATATTATTATGGTGAAAAACCGTTTTTACCGTGGCACTAGTGAAATTCCACTGATGTGGGATTAATTGACATGTTTTTAACCAATATCCATGCAGATAATCGGAAATCGCGCCACAAGTGGAATCTGGAAAATTCTTCCAAATATGGTTTTTCCCCCGTTTTGGAAGGAAAAAATGGCGGCTTTATGAGCATGCGCATGCAAGTTATCCTGGACTCTTCTTTCGTCCGCCCGGGTTCAGCCCCTATAAGCGACGGGAAGAAAGGAGAGTTCAGGGACTGGACTATCCGGGTTCGAGCCCTGGCCGGGGACGTTGTGTTGTGTTCTTGGGCAAGACAGTTTACTCTCACGGTACCTCTCTCCACCCAAGTGTATAAATGGGTACCGGCGAATTTAATGCTAGGGGTAACCCTGCGATGGACTAGCATCCCATCCAGGGGGGAGTAGAAATACTCCCAGTTGTCTCATGCTACAGAAACCGGGATAAGCTCCGGCCTGATGGGCCACTTGGCCCGAATGCAGACTTTACCTTAAATAGCGGCAATCCACTAGCTACCCATACGTCCGTTAACAACACATATATCAATTGATAAAAACAAACAATTAAATGAACAAAACGGCTGAAATTAAAAAGATTATTTAAAAAATAAGTTAGCTGACGACTCTCCGTTTTTCCGGTTAAAGAGCTGCTCTCGATTTCAAGGGCATTCGAAAACATGCAAAGATTGTGACGACACAAATGGAATTCTTAATTGCAAATTTCATTTTAGCCGCATTTCAATTACCTGACTGAACCCGTTTGTTTCTCTGTTGATCAGCGGCAGTCACAATTAATGAATTCTTTTTCATTTCGGCATGACTCCATTTGACTGCGTTATAGGTGTAGAGTGAACCGAGCATTTGTTCATGGCTACTTGAGAAACTATTCACGGTTAAAAGCACAGGGGTGGGGAGCGTGGCCCTCTGTCACCTTTAGTTGCTGACACTTAAGAAGAATCAGTGAAGAACTAACTTCCAGTGAAGTAGAAAAACCAAAGTTTAAATAACACAAAACGCAGCAAATATAAAACAGGAACCCTAATGGAGGTTCGAACATAGATCACCAAGAATTCCTAAGCATGCCTGCCGTGAGAGCTTTTATAATGTTCAGCAGATGGGGGGTGGGTGTTGTAGGGGTAAAATGCGATCTGATTTCTAGTTTTTCATCGGGGAAATGGGATTTAGACTACTGGGACTGGAAATCACACACACAAAGTATGAATTTGGACAACAATAAGTTAGGAAATTAAATTTAGGCAAAATATGGACTGGAAAGTGACGATGTATACCCTTCCGTCTCCCGCTTGAACACCTTCTTCAGAGACAAAATTAGGTGACCGATAAGACGGAGGACGTTCGAACCATGGGTGGGATAACTTGGACCTTGAACATCTCGAATCTCCAGAAACCGATAAAGGACAAAATTAAACTTCGAAGTTAAACTTCAAACGAGCGGCCAGTTGTCTGTCTCCCAGGCTCCTTTGAGATTAGTTATCGCAGCTTCCCCGTGTTCTAAGAGCGCTCTATGGGCCATGATGCTCATCTGAAGAATTCTCCTTTAATGGACTGATTCGGCTGGCCTCTTCAAAAACACGGCAGTCATCGTCATCATCGTATCCGTCGGCATCACCATCATCATCATCATCATCATCATCACCATTGTCGTCACCGTGATAACTACAGGTGTAGCATTGCCTCCATTTTTGCCCAGTAGGCTCGAGACGTAGTCCCTCGAGTCACTGCTAAGCCGAGTCGTATCAAGTTGGCATGCCAATAACTCCAACCATTTCTTCTCTCTTTTGTTCAATTTGAAAACAAGCTCTTTTACAACATTAGTCCTCGTCTAATCCAGGGGCGATCTTTTCCATAACCTCTGAAGTCCGCTGAGATGTATGCATAGCCTTACGTTTTGCCGCGCGGTGTTTGTTCTGGTATTTTGATGGCGATCTTCTCTTGAAGGCTCCAAGGTCAGTGAACTTTGATCTCGTGGAAACCAGCTTGGTTTTTAACTGGCGCAGCTCAGAAATTACGTCCTCGTCAACCTTGTATAACGCTCTGTGGCCAGCTTTTATTTTTCCGTTTGCAAGAATTGAGGACTGAATAAAGAGATAATATAGTGCTGAAGGAAATTGGCGACGACAGTGATGAAGATGAAACAACAGATACTGCAAGGGTGACGATGATAGCGAGAACAACGATAATAGTGATTATGAAGACGACGATGGAGTTGACCACAGGCGGTGGCGGCGTTAGCGAGGATATCAATGAAGGCAGAAATGATGATAACAGGGAAGAAGTGCAAATAAGTGACATTCTGTGTACTACAAGATCTGGTAGAACATGCAGGACATGGAAAGGACGATCTCTGTATTATTGATTCTGTTAAACAAGCCTTGACATGATATCTGCCTATATAGGAAAAGCTGAGAGTTGTTTTTAAACAGTATTTAACTGTTTTGCCGTTAGGGAGGGTCACAATTTTTTATCTGAGTTTTTTTGGATCAATTGTTTAAACCCTTTTTGTGGGAGGGCCACAACTTCTCGGTCAAATTTTTTCTGAGTTTAGTAGCACCCGGGGGTTTTTTGCACTAAAAATTCATTTCGTAACATATATAAGTTTATACTCGTTTGAAAGGTCAAGAATATGACTTCCCGGCTTTATTTTTTCTTCGAGGTAAAAATAAATCTCAGATTACAAAGTCACACCGAACCCACGCGTTACACAAGATCTCTTCAAAACTCTGGCTTCGAGGCAAAATATCTCTTTCGCGTTGACAACTACCGCACATCGGCAACAAAAAATCTATTCCTTATCAATCCAGCTTCATCAAGTTAAAATTTCAGCAAACTAGAACAAAACCAGGAGAACTTTCTACAATAAACAACCCCCCCGGCCCAGAGTACGTTCTCGATGTAAAGAGAGGACCCTGGGAACGAGGTGGGAGAGCGTGAAATTTGTTTATTTCAAGCTCAATGCATGAAAAAAATTTCGCACATTTGCGTAAAAATATTCAAGCTCAAGAAGGACAAGATGAATGGGCAGACTTCTTCCGTCAAGAAGCGAGTAAAGTCGGAAAAGACAGGTAAGCACAGGGACTTTGGTAAAATGAAAATGTCAAGGCATGGAATGAAAGATTCGATTCGGAATCGATGGCGGTCAGAGTTTGCGAGTGACCTCTGCCTCTTAGTGCTCTTACGGATATATTTTCACCTTGCGAGATAAGCTGTAAATTCGACGGCGCGACAAAGGCATTTTTGACCAGATAACACATGCTCTACTCTCCCTGTGTAAGCGCTACTTGACAAGTTTTATTTGGTGAGGTCGCCAAAGGTTTTAGCCTGCAATATAAAATAGAGCTCACAGGTGACTGTTATCGACATAGACATGGTCAAAACTTTATTGTCGGAGAATTCTGCGCAAATGTGTACATTTTGAAAAAAGGTTCAACTATATATTTGTACATATTATGTAGGATTTTTTCTTTTCTTCGCTACACATGCCGACTAGATGACCTGATGTCTATCGTGAATGTAGAACACAATTACGACACAATATGTTTTTTTATCGTGCATGTGTTGCGACACGCGCCACGATTTTTCAGCTGCATGACCCCTAGTGTGTAAGCGCCCGGAGTAGGCGCTCTGACGGTTTGTGAAGCAATTATGCCTTAACACAAATCTCATGTAAAATCGAATAATTATCTTTCCGGAAATTCACAAAAAAATATCTAAATGTCCCAAAAAAGCTAAAAAAAATCTAAATATCTCGAAGAATGCTATAAACATCTCGAAATATCTCGTACCTTAGTTTTAAAACTTGAAAGGCTTGGAAAAATTGGTCAACTACAAATCCACAATAATTTTTAGAGTCGCTTGGCTATTCCAAAGAAACATCGCATCTTTTCATTAGGTTTGAAAGAAGCTTTTTGTTTATCAGACGCCGTACTTCACATGAGCCGAATCGAATGCAAATGCAAAAAATCCTTTGTCCTCAATCATTAGCATTCGATTCGGCTCATGTGAAGCACGGCGTCTGAACCTTAGTGTCAAGCGGATACCAATTTTGTAGTATGCCCAAGCTCGGATATTTCGTTATCTTGCAAACGAACATAATTTTTGTAAGCGCTCTACATTTCTGAAGAAACATCAAATACTATCAAGAATGTTGAAAGAATCTTTCAGTCAGAGTGAAATTCTGTGAAAATTTCTGACTGCCGGGCATTTAATCCATTCAAGCTGCCAGCTGCCGGGCATATAGCCACAGCGTTATAAAAATAACCCGACTTTGAATCCCTTAGGCCAAAATTTTCCCCCTCGGTAGCTGAAAAGTATGTCAGACATTGTCTATACTAGTAATATGGAAGTAAAGCAACTTTCAAACCAACACAGATGCAAAGTGTCAAGTGGGAAACTGTTGAACTGGATTGTCTCTAGCATACATAGAATGATAGAACTTCAAGTATTCTGTCAAGAAAATAGCGAGGAAAAGCTGGAAAACAGCTAAAAAAGCTATTATTTTTTCCAAATATCCAGAAATCTTTTTTTCTAAATATCTTAAAATTTTCTAAAAGTTTCTAAATATCTCAGAAACTTCTAAATATCTCAAAAAATATCCAAATATTTTGTGTAAAGGCCTAGAAGCAATCAAGTGAAATTATTAGATCAGGAATAAAAATGTAGAAAATTTCAAGTGAAAGACTGCAGAGAAGTGAAAAAACTTAAGAAAGTTGAAGTTTGTAGCTTTTTGCGAAATCCACAAATTATTCAGAGTTAACGTTGTGTCACGCAATCTCACCTTAACAAGATTTTTTTGTTTTATAATTAAAATGATTTGGTGTCCTCAAACGACATAGATTTGTGTTGCATTTTCAATCTTTGAAAACAAGAGAAATGACTTTACTCGGGCTGGGGGTACTCCCAGAAAAATTGGGTGGGGGTGTGCAGCCAACATGCCAAAACCCTTACCCTGTTATATTTATGATGGTGATCTGTGATTTTCCCTACCCTTTTTTATGACCTGACCAAAAATATGACCTGACCCTTAAATGAAAACCCTGTTTGAGACTTGCATTGCAATAATTTATTAGTTCCCTGGTCTAAATTGCCGTAAACATAATTTGTGAAGGACTTTTACTGTTTTTTTTTTTTGATAATGATAAAAAGGTAACTTCTTCTCTAAAACATACCCATCAATACTAGAGTTCAGAGCCATACCCTATTTATGACCCAAATGGCTGAAAAAAAAAACATGCAGTTTGGGGCCATTCATACCTACATAACCCATATAAGGGAGTGTCCCCCCCCCCCCCCCCCTCCAGGTGACTTGACTGTTGAAATCAAAATGGGATAACTGCTTACAGCACAAATAGGTATATCATTGAAACGTTTATCCTTTGTAAAAGAACTCAGACTGCAAAAAGATAGGTTGACCATGTTCCAGTCAAGAAATAGAAGAAAAAGATGTGTACACCTTTATGGAAATATGGATCAAAGTGAATAATCTGGGACTCTGGGGGGAAATTAATCAGCTCTGCTCCAGAAATGAAGCCCTGTTCCAGAGTTGGAAAGGAAAATAATGTATACCCTGTTGCCAGTGGCACATCCTCGTAAAGCCCATATACAGTCAATTCTGTGATGTCTGAAAGCTGCAAGGTTGAACTGTGATTGTGTGACTCAAGTGTATTTCCATCAGATATTTGCAGATTTTTTACAGGTAATAAAGTTAACCCTTTCTACCTTGTCACTTAAGCCCTGGGGGTCTGTCTGCTACAAATAAAGAGAATCAAATAAACATGAGAAATAAAATCATTACATTGTTGTTGTGTTCTCATGAATTTGCCCTGTTGCAGATTATGACTCAAATTTACTCCCCGTGCTAGCAGTTCCACTTTGTTCTCTATTTTTCTAGACCTGTGTTTGTTTCAGTGTCGAGTACCTCTGATCTGTTAGTATATGTATTTGTTTTTGCTAAGGAAATAAAAGGAGCTCACTTTCTTTTGGATATATTTATTAAATATCAATCTACTCTAGTCAATGAATTGTGAATTTACATATTTACTTGAAAGAGGCATTCCTGATTGCCATGTTGAAGCCAAAAATATTAATAGAAAATCAAATTGAAGAATATTTTACCTGTCATATGCAACAAAATCAAGAAGAAGGCTGATAACTTCTAATAATTCATTAGGGAAGACCAGCTCACCACAGATCAACTTATAGTGATAAATCCTTTTTTCAATAACTTATTGGTGTTATTTTGTAATGCGATTAAAATTTATAATTATAATCATACTGACATCTGATAAGATCCATATTTTTTACGGCCTGTTCACAAGGAGAGAGGGTTACCCTAGCAAGCGAGTTACCCAAGAAAGTGGGTTACCCTAGCACCCGCACATTTTCTCTCTGTTTCTTGGTCATGTTTACAAGGCAGCTAGGGTTACCTGGGTAGGTGGGTTACCCTATCTATGTCAACCTCGTTTCCAGGGCCTTTTACCTG
>JAHPZR010019559.1:32500-34495 GCA_019787425.1 Platygyra sinensis
AGACACTCTACTTTCACAGGGCCTTTCTCCACCCAGGCATAGAAATAGGTACTGTTCAATTGCATGCTCTGGGCAATGACCTTGTGACTTGTGATGGACTAGCATCTTATCCAGGGGGCAGTAGAAAAACTCCTAGTCACTTGATGCCAGTAAAACTGAAGATAAATATTCGCCTGATAGGCTCTTGCTTATCTTCAGACTTCACTTTACTCGGGGAGGAGCTTGGTCCCACAGGGGGAGTTTAGTGTATCCAGATCATTAATTTATGTCTTTGTTAACCCTTTTGCACACATCTTTGTTCTTGTCATACTAAGAAAAGATACAGATATAACATTTTATATTTGTATAAATCAGTTTTTATCCCTGCTATGCAGGGTGCAAAGAAAACAAATTTTTGACTTTCCTGTGTGGACAAACTGTGTTTTGTGATTTATCTTCAGGTGCAGCGAAAACCTGCCTTGGCATCGCCCTTCGCTACTCTGCGACTCGTCTGACCGTAGGTCCTGATGGGAAATCTGATACTCCAGTTCTTAAGTACCAGCTTCAGCAAAATGCTCTGATGCCACTGCTGGCAGCCACTTATGCTGTTGACTTTGCACTGCAGTATGTCAAAGATTGCTGGGCTTTTCAGGTACATTTTGTGTAAATTTGGGCCAGACCCACCAAGGGGAAAGGGGCCTTGTGGCCCCTTTAGTGGTCACAGCCGTCTATTACACCTTCAGTGGCCGCTTATAACTAAAGTTATTGAAACCCCTGTAATGGTCTAATAAAATTGTTTTTTTTTTTCATCATTTCAACATTTGGTTGAGACTGGAAAAGTCTTCTAAAATTTAGCATTACTGAAAGTACCTCATTTGTTACCATACTTGTGCCTAATGAGAGGGGAAATGTACGAAGTCAGACGTTTTCTGTGTCATTGATGTTTTTAGTCTTCTGCTATTCAGGGTACAGGTGTATGCGGACATTTCTGTCTTGCTGTATGGACTTCAAGCCTTGATCTAACAAACTTGAAATTGCAATGTTAAGAACTGGGCTGTTTTTGTCAAGTGAGGAATTTTTTTCTTCAAAGCTGACAACTGTTTAAAAATAACTGTTGCTTTACAGGCAGCAGATGGATCTGAGCATGCAAACGTGGTGACCATGTGTTGTGTTATCAAGGCCATTTCTGGCTGGCATGTGGGTGAAACAGCTACCATTTGCCGCGAGAGATGTGGTGGGCAAGGCTATCTGTCATGCAACAGGTTTGGTAGTGGTATTGCTGGATCGCATTCTTCCATGACAGCGGAAGGTGACAACTCCGTTCTTATGCAGAAAGTCGCGACAGAAAGGTTGATGGTGCTCAAGCCGTCGATGCTTCAAGTTGCTGCGAGTTATGTGCCAAGTTTTGTGTACCGCTTGTTCAGCAGGGCCGACCTGAATAATCGGCAGTATCTGCACACCCTATTGGAGTCACGCGAGAAAGCCCTATTCATGGCACTGGGAATGAAAATGATGAAGGCCGGTAAGAAGGGAAGGTTTGACACCTGGATGTACCAGGAGCAGGACCTTGTCCAGGCAGCTGCGCGCGCATATGGTGAGCGGCTTATCAGTGAGTCCTTCGGCAAATCCCTTGATAAAGCTGACCCTGGTCTACAGCCAGTTCTGAAGAAACTTCATCATCTCTACCAGATGACAGTCGTTAAAAAAGATCTTGGCTACTTCACCACCTCAGGGCTAATGTCTACAAGCACTGGTGCAAAAGTCGGAAAGGTTACCGCTGACCTGTGTCGAGATGTGGCACCGCAGGCTCTTGCCCTCTGTGACGCTTTTGGTATCACTGATGAAATGTTAAATGCTCCAATTGCAAGAGACTGGGTCAAGTTTAACACGGTTGATAACAAAGGAGAAGTTGAGGGTTTAAAGTTTTGATCATTGCTGGCTAATTGACAGTTAATTTGCCGTTGAACTTAAATGATGTGATCTTGCAAAGGAAACGGGGTGTGATAATCGGGATAA
>JAHPZR010019561.1:0-15000 GCA_019787425.1 Platygyra sinensis
AATGCCATCCACTGACGTCATTCATTATGCTTCAGGAGTTGCACACAGACTATGGACAGCAAAGAATAATCGCAATAGCGCCACTTCAGAAATGTAATCTCACAGAAAGATCACACCCCTGGATACAGATGGACGTGGTATGCAACTGCTAATAGACAGCGCTCACAGCACAATTTCTGGAATATCTTCATAAGATTTACAAACGAAAGGAATATTAAAAGCGTAGCGTACCTGAGTCGTCATAGGCGACGTCAATGAAAGGGCTTGGGGCCACCCTGCACCCGTTTCACAGCTACTTTCTGCCAAAGTGTACGTCATCGAATTTGTGATAGTAACAGCACCGCAGAGCTGGATCGAGGCACATATGATACCTTGCTTGTGAGAGACGGGAAAAGGCCGCCAGTCTTCACACGTTGTTAGTGGCAAGAGGCGATCGATAGTCCGAGCGAAAGTGTTAACACGAAGATGGTTCTTTGCTACCCTCCTCGATCTGGCGCCCAGTCTTTCATTGTCGCGTGCCATCTTGTGTGGGAGCATGGCGGCGTCGGCTCGATTAAGCCACAAGCGATATTGTCACAGAAAAGTGTTTTTGTGGCTATGATATGTGAGACAGACCAGCAAAAGCTCGCAATCGGTCCTACTATGGTATTAAACTTGGAATTCATGGAAGCTTCTTCTGTCTCTATGGTATGTACATGCCCATCAACCTGTGTTCTTGTGTCCTGCTTTTCAAAAATCCTCCGTGCGCAAAAAAGTCTAGTACCAGCAGGCCAACGCGTAGAATATAAATATTGAGAAATTTTGAAAAGACGTTTAACACAGCAGCCATACCAACGTTAGAGAAATGTCAATACTGACAATTACAGTTAAAAGTTTTACCTGTACCATTTTGTATCCCTGTATCTGGAAGTAAGACTGTGCTGTTTTTTAAGTTAAAGACTGAAGTAAGCGTATTGCTACAGAAGGGGGGGGGGGGGGGGGGGAGGGGGGGTTCAGGGCCCAAATAAATTGCGGCCCTTTCCTGGGCGCGCCAAATGCGACCTAAAAAAATAAATTTGCACTGGGGACCCAAGAATTTCACCGACTCTGGTCCGCCAGCGGCGCGTATTAAACTATACTCGTGCGGACCACGATAACTTATACAAACAATGAACGTGTGGATTTTCAGCAACCAAATCGTTTCAAGGTAAATAAATTTCAAAGCCAATTCCGCCAATTGGTTCACTTTACTTGTTACCTTTCCCATAGGTTTTTTGAAGTATAAAAACCAATTTTTTCCTGTTATGATAAATTTACCACAACCGTGGCACAACGAGGGATCAGTGCAAGTTTGTTTTTTTCAAGCAGTCTTCCGCACTAAGCGTCACATCCCTTTTCTTTGGTGGACGGTTTCAGGGGACTGGAAACGCAGAATGGCTGCACGGTGTGACCTGGTGCAAAGCAACATGGGCGATATCCGTCAGATCATCTTGAAACAAGGAAACGCTGCGAAACAGAAAAAAGATCGATTTTGAATCATAAAGATGAACGCAATACGACCTATTTCCTATCTCTCGGGGAAATGCCCTGTACACTATCCACAGCACTACAAAGCCTAATGTGTAATGGTTCTCACGGGCTGGTGTTGTTGTGGTTGTTTGGGTAATGCCCGCTTTTCACAGTTGCGAACTAAAAAGAGATATGGGATGATATCCATCTAACATGGGTGGTCTACTCCACCATAAAATCGGCTTAGGCTAGCTAGTAAGAACATAGAACTCTATCGATGAACATTCTCTGCTGACTGATCAGCTTTTTCCTATTTTTTAAGCCTTACTGTTCACTATCCCCCCTTTGGGTGAATATCGCCGCCCTGAATTTTCCCCGCATTCAGATTTTTTTTTCTCAAAGAAACTTTTGTCGCGTTAAGTCCTATTAGACGTCTACCTTCTGTTGCTCAAGGAAACAAGCTAAACACTACATTAACAAAATGGTAAACCCCATAGCGTGTAACTTAGCTTTAGCTATTAAGATTCCCTGTTTGCCGTTGCATCTGTTATAGTTATGTAGATCCACATGATGACGTCAAAATGTTGATAAGAACAAAAAATTGTCTGCCTCGTGTGCCCCACTGTTCTTACCGTACGTGTTTTGACGTACTATTCTCGTGATTTGGTTTATCTGAAACAGATGCGACGACTCAACATCGGATACGATTGTGTTTTATTATATAAATAACAAATACATACAAACTGGCTATTTTTATACATATTAAGTGAAAGCCGGCCTTTGCCCATTTGCCCACAAAGCCATTTGACGTGATCTATGATCTATACAAAGTGAATCAATTTCATTGGTTACTATGCGTAGCAAAGAATTGTGATTGGTTGAGAAAAATCACGCCACTGTCAAACTTGACTCGAGTGTCGCTTCTCATAGAATGAAAACTTACAGCGAAAGCAGAATTGAACTGTAAAAACTACAAATCTTGTGGAAAATGCTGGAAAAATCAAGTCAGTTTTTGTCATCTGAGCAGCCCTGTGAGCCTAAAAGCTTGGACGTTGCCTTGAAAATTACAGGAGTTGAAAAAATACCCTTGGAAAACTTGTGGTTGTAGTCAACCTAGAGGCCATTTGATTCAAGTTTTGAATGAAAGGAGCATAAATGACAGTGAGGATTTTTGTCTTCTGTAGTCGGTGATTCTCAAATCAGTTTGAAATAGTGTTGGAGACACATTTTAGCTGCGATACTGTTGACAGTGAACTGTGGTTAGCTATACTTAGCTCACTGCTGTGCCCTGAAACAGACAGGAACATTTGCATCGGAAAGCAAGGTTATGTATTTATTTTAACAATTTTAAGAAGTGATGTTTTGATGTTTCATTCCTGACATCAATCAGTGTGTCAACAGTTGTTTTTCTAGCTTCTTGAATGCTTAGCAAACCTCCCAAGTGCATCTATAACTCATTAGCACACGCTATGACGTTTACCATTATTTTGTTTTATAACATATCATTGAGAAATTAGAACAACAGAAGTCTTTTAGAGTCCATACTTCCCTGCTCGTGTCAATGTGTCACGCAATGCCTTTTTCAGCTCGCGCTCTGAAGAAAAAACATTTTCTTTGACATTGATATTGTGATAAAAACCAAATCGAAATGTGGTTTATCGTGGTCTGTACTCTTACTGACAACGAGTACATGTCATTACTCGTTTCCCAAACGTTTTTTCGTATTGTTTCTGCATATTAAGCAAGTTTGTAAAAGTTTTTGAAAGGAAAGTTTGACGCGTACAAACAGCTTATTTGCGTAACGCAGCGCGTGCACTTTCAAGTCTGAATCGGTGTTTTCACTTGTCAAGACAAATATTTATTTCGTTTTCTTTGATATTGTGGTAAAAAACAAGTCGAATGTGGTTTAGCATGGTCTGTACTCTTATCAACAACGATAGGCGTCATCATGTTCAAATGTTGTGGACTCACAAGGCGCAGCCGAGTGAGTCCACAAAAAATTGAGCTACATCACAAAGCACATGCTTTGCTTTAGTTATTGAGTACGTCAGCAGCATACACCCATGGGCAAATAGGAGATGCTGAATTAACCAATCAGAGAGCGCGCTTTGCTTTAGTTATGTTACAAACTGGGGTTGGAGGATCATTACTCATTGTTGAAAAGATAAGGACTTTACATTTGAGAACATGTTTCATGGACAAAGTAGAGTACTTTGTACTTGTAGCACAATAAGCTTTGGTCATATCATGCAATGGTCACTTGCTGTTTTCAGCAAACTCTGAGATTTCAACCAGTGGATATGGTTGATGCCAACACAAACAGGCTCCATTTGGGCTCATTTTCCATCTGATATCATTCATTTAGAAGGAATCAGATGACTAGATTAGATTAGATTAGATTAGATTAGATTAGATTAGATTAGATTGGATTAGATTAGATTATTAATTCACATCTTTTTTGTTTTATTTTATTGAGCTTATTGATGTACTGTTTCATCATTACTAGTATGATAAGTATGTAGTCTTGTAATTAAAAAACCCTTGTAGGGAGTTGCAAAAAAAGAGTATGCATGCATGCGTACGTACATACATGTATTAACCCCTAAGTCGCTAGTGGAGGGTGGGTGCCCAAGAAGCCCGGGGGCTGCAACCGCAATCACAACCCCAAGGTACTAGAACACCCGACTGGCCTGCCCAACCCGCAACCAAGCCACAAGCCCCCCGCGCCAAGCCCCCCTCAGGCACCCGTCACACTCGAGCCAGATAGCACAGTGGAAAGAAAATTATAGGGGGGGATAGGGAGGGAACACCGAGAACTGCAAAATGACAAAAAACTGACCCACAGACGCCACGCTAACAGAGTACTAAACACGCTGCAAGCACATGGGAGACAACGCATGAACTAACCAAGAATGCCGCTGGACAATGTCAACCCCAGGGCTCCCACAGCCATATGACTGCTGCAAACGCTATGAAACACACCAAAGCTACACAAACACTAATACACGGCCAGGACACTGGCCAAGGCTTACAAAAATGCCACTGACCAGACTACCTCCTGGTCATAACTCTGTGCATTCACAAACTATAACAAAATGCTACAGAACGCATCAAACGCTCAACAAACGCTAACAGATGGCCAAGATACTAACACCGCCTACAAAAAAACGCTACTCATCAGATAAGCTCCTAGTCGTTAACTAAGTTAAGTTTCATTTAACCATATTTTACGCCCAAGCCGCTAGTGGAGGGTGGGTGCCCAAGAAGCCCGGGGACTGCAACCGCAATCACAACCCCAAGGCACTAGAACACCCGACTGGCCTGCCCAACCCGCAACCAAGCCACGAGCCCCCTGCGCCATGCCGAAGGGATCTCTGGGTTGAAATAACCCGGAGCAAGGGGCCTCGGGGCACTAAGGCCCAAGCCCCCGACAGCCCCAGCCTGAGGCCACCCACCCCCATTGGTATCCAGAGTAATCTACTACCTGTTAAGTCACCAACTGGGAGGAGACGCCGACAATGGAACTAACAAGAGTCCAGATATAAATCTGGTACGCGTCGCTAGACCAATGCCCTAAGGTTTTGATAAGGTGATCAGGAACTCCCCGAGCCACTCCAGTTGTCGCCGCTCCAATACGGAAGCGGTGACCAGAGTAAGAGCCAGAGTACCCTGCACCATTCAGAATTGACTGCACAGAGGATGATAGCTGTTGCCGAGTAAGAGGACGACCATCACTAAATATAAACAGAGGTCCGGGAGCAGACCCACGCAACGACAAGTAACTGCCCAAAGCGGTGATGGGGCACACAGAGCCCACGCCACGCCCTATGTAGATATCACAACCCACGTGGGAGGGGTCTGTCTTGGAGCACTTGATATGGACTTTAAAACAAGAAGGGTTCACCAAGGAGTCCGCTTGCAGGTCATCAACAGTCAAATGGGTGGTAGGATCAAACACAGAGTTGACTGTGAACTCACCAGCCCGTAAAAACCCAAAAAATCCCAAGCAGCACACGGTCCACAACATCACATGGTCTCTAGTAGACAGATCCAGACAGCGCTGAATGACCTGCAGAAGAGTAACTGTGATCGGGAGGCACCTGGGTGATGCTGGACACTGAACCCGCTTGATGCCCCTTAGTAGACGCTGCAACCGGAGACAGTTGACTTAAGGATCAGGAAGGCCATGGTCGATATGAAGTGAACGCACTGCTGACAAGTAGACCTTGATGGAGGAATGGTTCAGGTTGTCTGCCAAGAAAGACGCAAAGCGCATGAGAGTCTCCTCATTTGCTGGGGGGATGGAGCCATCCTCGTTAGCACGACCATCCTGGCGGCAAAAGTCGAGAAATCGACGTTGAGCTGAATGGTACACTCGTCGGGTGGAAGGTGCAAGACCTTGGGTGAGAAGGAACTGACACTTCTGAGTCAAGGTATCTGGAGTGCTGCCAGAAGGGAGGCAGGAATAGGGGAAGGGGTCTTATCGGCATGAGGCACCAGGCGTCTGAACTGCTGAAATTGGAATCGAGAAAGTGCATCAGCAACTGGATCATCTTTACCTTGAACTGATGAAGCTGTAAATGAAAACGAATGACTGATGGCCAGCATAGTCAAATAATGCAGCAACACCATTAGGCTTTTATCCCACGAGGTGCCAGACTTAAGTACAGCCACCACAGACTCATTGTCACGTAAGAACTTGACCCGCGAGATACCCACTGAGGGCCCCATAAATAGGTGGCCACCACAATCGGGAAGAGTTCCTTGTATGCTATCGATAATGAACTTTGTGCAGCTGACCAGGTGCCGGAAAACCAGTGGGATTTAAAAATAGCACCATAGCCCAAAGAGCCAGCTGCATCTGACGAGACCTGGAAGTCCGGGAGAGGGGCCCATATGGGCATACAGAAAAAACAGAGGCCATCCCAAGTTTGGAATAGCTCACGCCACCAAGTTAAATCCTGACGAAATTCCTGATTGAGCCTGATGGGGTGATCCTCACGACGAAATGTACAAAGCAGATTGATCATCTGGCGAAGGAATGTCCTACCCTGTTGGGCAACCTTGCAGGCGTGATGGAGGTGGCCGATCAGGGATTCCAGCTCGCGGCGTTTACAAAATCGTTTTGCAGACCACTCATCTAACAGGGTAACAATCCTATCTCTCTTCTCGGCTGGGAGGCGAGCCTGAAGTGTTTCGGAGTCAAGTTCAATCCCAAGGATGGTAAGACGAGTCGTAGGGCCCTCCAACTTATCTGAATGAAGGGGTAGGCCAAGTTGTTGACACAAACAAACACAGGTTTGAAGGTTGTTGTGGCAGACAGGCGAAGAAGGTGGGCCCAAGGTCAGGAAATCATCCAGGTAATGACGGAGGAAGGTGACATGATAATTGTGAACCAGAATCCATTCGACTAAATCTGCAATGGATGTAAAGATAAATGGCGCTGAATGCAGCCCAAATGGAAGCACCAAATCCACGAAATATAAAATTTGCACTCAAGTACTCTAAATACCGTAAATACCGTGAACATAAAACAAATATTGGTGGTCATTGACTTTTTCAGATTTGTGGTTCTGAAAAGAACCGGGGTGGCTCTCAAAAGAACTGTTTTATTACAGGTCAGCTCTGCTCAGCTACTCATCATCCTCGCCTTCGCTTTCCGTCTTGAACTCGTTGTCAATTGCGTCTTCTGGATCTTCTGCTTCTCCATCTTCTTCTTGCTCTTCCTCCCAGACTGGTTCATCTTCTGTACTGTCAAGAGCATTAGTGATACCACAGGATTTGAAGGATTTGGTAATCAGCTCTACTGGGATCTCCTCCCACGCTCGATCGATCCATCGCAGCACCATCTCTTTGCTGGGCGCCCGCTTCTTTCCAGAAGGTGTGCAAGTGAACGGGCCGTTCACCATCCAAGCTTCATACTGCGCACGGACCTTCGCTTTAAATGGCTTGTTGTTGCATTTATCCAGGGGCTGCAAAACTGGAGTTAGTCCACCGGGGATTACGGCTACATCGACGTTTCTTCTGGAGAGGAGATCTTTTACTGCTTCGGTTAAATGGCCGCAGAAGGAATCCCATACAAGAAGTGCTCGATGCTCTGGAGTGAAGCGAAGATTCTTCCGAATCCATTCCATAGTTCCTACAAATTTAAAGAAAGACACTCTGATTAGACTTAAAAACCAAGGTTGTGAGTGATGTACATGTAAACATGCCAAAATTATATGTCGCATACATTCGACAGCTAGATCGACAACATGTTAAAAACACTAATGTAGAAAAAGTATCTTATGTGGTCTATTTGTAACATACCAGTACTGACAATCGAATAATACTAACCAGATTCAACCATGATAAAATACTAGCAGTAAACAAAAAGTCTCACGCAAATGGTATTAATCAAGTGAACAAGCTCAACAACACACGCTTGAAATTTAATACAAGCATTACTTTGACGTCAGAAACAAACAAACTCTTAACCTCGATCCCATGAGATGATTGCAGTTCTCACTAAATACTCAAAGTATTTGTCAATGACGGCTATCGATATGAATGAAATACTGGTGCTCCGTAAATGTTAAAAGCAAGAACAAACCTTCTTCATCCATCCAGCCCTTCTTGTACACAGAGACCTGCATTCTCGGCGGTACCTGGATTCGAAGCTGACGAACGCCTTTGAAAATTACCTTCGGTGGAAGTTTCGCCGCTTGCCTTCACTGCTAAGACAACAGTGAAGCTCTGCTTATCGCCACCGCAGGATAAAATCGGCACCATTCAGTTTCCAGTGAATTCAAAAGTCCTCGTGGCTGCAACTCGAACCGCATCGGAGTTTCGTCCATATTAAGGATGTGGCTCAGGTCGTAGCTACAACGCTGTCTGGATCTCAGCACAAAGCGATGGAACTCAATCACCTTCTCTTCCATGTCAGCCGGTAGACGCTGCGCCAAGGTTGTCTTTGCTCTCATGGAAATGGCATGGTGACGTTTCCAGTTTGTATACCAGCCAAGGGACGCTTTAAACTCTGGATCGGAGCTCAGTTCCTTTACCTTTAGGTGAAGCATCAAGCTGTTCACTGACAGACCTGCAAATATCAAAGAAAATTTGCAGTTAGCGAGAGTACAACATAACAGAACGAAAACAAGATTTTAACGAAAAGTCAAACTTAAACAGTGTAGTTATCAACAGTGATGCATAGATATTGAATGAACAATTTTTACCTTGGCTTCTTTGGTTGCTAAACCAGTCTGCCAACTTCTGATCAAGCTCTGGATCTTTTGGCCTCTAGCGACCCATCGAGACACGTTTAGGGGTCATCTTTAACTCGCCTGTGAACAAGACGTGTTGCTGGTTTCTCCATTTACGGACCATTGATTCCGATATGCCGTATTCGCGAGCGATTTCACGATTATTATTCACGGCTTCTGCTTCTGCTACAATCTTCAACTTGAAGTTTAAATTGTAGGAATGACGGCGAGTACTTGGCATGATGATCTCCGAATTACGGTATGCTAAACGATTACTTTGAGAATGAGAATGTAGTTTTGAAACTGATTGAAACTTCAGCATTTGAGTGTTGTTTATAAACGTATAAACGGATCAATTTGTATTCATAACTTAAAAAGCTCTTTCCTCGGCAGAACGGCTTGAGCAATTTGTATGTTATTAGTAAGTGTGACTTTTTCGCATTCGTTCAAAGTGTGACTTTTTTGCTTTTGTTCGTAATGTGTGACTTTTTCGCTTTGTTTACAAAAGTGAAGGGACCGTAATTAGCAAATTTAAAAGCGTATTGTTGTAATAAGGGTAAACATGATCAAAAAAAGTCTGATAATTGAGGTTGCGTCTTATAACCGAGTATTTTGAAGTAATTTTCTGTTTGTAAACTTGATACAATTGTGTTTAAAAGTTAAGGGTGCATCTTATAACCGAGTGTGCCTTATAACCGAAAAAATACGGTATTTTGTGGATTTGGTGCTTCCATTTGGGCTGCATTCAGCGCCATTTATCTTTACATCCATTGCAGATTTAGTCGAATGGATTCTGGTTCACAATTATCATGTCACCTTCCTCCGTCATTACCTGGATGATTTCCTGACCTTGGGCCCACCTTCTTCGCCTGTCTGCCACAACAACCTTCAAACCTGTGTTTGTTTGTGTCAACAACTTGGCCTACCCCTTCATTCAGATAAGTTGGAGGGCCCTACGACTCGTCTTACCATCCTTGGGATTGAACTTGACTCCGAAACACTTCAGGCTCGCCTCCCAGCCGAGAAGAGAGATAGGATTGTTACCCTGTTAGATGAGTGGTCTGCAAAACGATTTTGTAAACGCCGCGAGCTGGAATCCCTGATCGGCCACCTCCATCACGCCTGCAAGGTTGCCCAACAGGGTAGGACATTCCTTCGCCAGATGATCAATCTGCTTTGTACATTTCGTCGTGAGGATCACCCCATCAGGCTCAATCAGGAATTTCGTCAGGATTTAACTTGGTGGCGTGAGCTATTCCAAACTTGGGATGGCCTCTGTTTTTTCTGTATGCCCATATGGGCCCCTCTCCCGGACTTCCAGGTCTCGTCAGATGCAGCTGGCTCTTTGGGCTATGGTGCTATTTTTAAATCCCACTGGTTTTCCGGCACCTGGTCAGCTGCACAAAGTTCATTATCGATAGCATACAAGGAACTCTTCCCGATTGTGGTGGCCACCTATTTATGGGGCCCTCAGTGGGTATCTCGGCGGGTCAAGTTCTTACGTGACAATGAGTCTGTGGTGGCTGTACTTAAGTCTGGCACCTCGTGGGATAAAAGCCTAATGGTGTTGCTGCATTATTTGACTATGCTGGCCATCAGTCATTCGTTTTCATTTACAGCTTCATCAGTTCAAGGTAAAGATGATCCAGTTGCTGATGCACTTTCTCGATTCCAATTTCAGCAGTTCAGACGCCTGGTGCCTCATGCCGATAAGACCCCTTCCCCTATTCCTGCCTCCCTTCTGGCAGCACTCCAGATACCTTGACTCAGAAGTGTCAGTTCCTTCTCACCCAAGGTCTTGCACCTTCCACCCGACGAGTGTACCATTCAGCTCAACGTCGATTTCTCGACTTTTGCCGCCAGGATGGTCGTGCTAACGAGGATGGCTCCATCCCCCCAGCAAATGAGGAGACTCTCATGCGCTTTGCGTCTTTCTTGGCAGACAACCTGAACCATTCCTCCATCAAGGTCTACTTGTCAGCAGTGCGTTCACTTCATATCGACCATGGCCTTCCTGATCCTTAAGTCAACTGTCTCCGGTTGCAGCGTCTACTAAGGGGCATCAAGCGGGTTCAGTGTCCAGCATCACCCAGGTGCCTCCCGATCACAGTTACTCTTCTGCAGGTCATTCAGCGCTGTCTGGATCTGTCTACTAGAGACCATGTGATGTTGTGGACCGCGTGCTGCTTGGGATTTTTTGCGGTTTTTACGGGCTGGTGAGTTCACAGTCAACTCTGTGTTTGATCCTACCACCCATTTGACTGTTGATGACCTGCAAGCGGACTCCTTGGTGAACCCTTCTTGTTTTAAAGTCCATATCAAGTGCTCCAAGACGACCCCTCCCACGTGGGTTGTGATATCTACATAGGGCGTGGCGTGGGCTCTGTGTGCCCCATCACCGCTTTGGGCAGTTACTTGTCGTTGCGTGGGTCTGCTCCCGGACCTCTGTTTTATATTTAGTGATGGTCGTCCTCTTACTCGGCAACAGCTATCATCCTCTGTGCAGTCAATTCTGAATGGTGCAGGGTACTCTGGCTCTTACTCTGGTCACCGCTTCCGTATTGGAGCGGCGACAACTGGAGTGGCTAGGGGAGTTCCTGATCACCTTATCAAACCTTAGGGCATTGGTCTAGCGACGCGTACCAGATTTATATCTGGACTCTTGTTAGTTCCATTGTCGGCGTCTCCTCCCAGTTGGTGACTTAACAGGTAGTAGATTACTCTGGATACCAATGGGGGGTGGGTGCCTCAGGCTGGGACTGTCGGGGGCTTGGGCCTTAGTGCCCCGAGGCCCCTTGCTCCGGGTTATTTCAACCCAGAGATCCCTTTGGCATGGCGCAGGGGGCTCGTGGCTTGGTTGCGGGTTGGGCAGGCCAGTCGGGTGTTCTAGTGCCTTGGGGTTGTGATTGCGGTTGCAGTCCCCGGGCTTCTTGGGCACCCACCCTCCACTAGCGGCTTGGGCGTAAAATATGGTTAAATGAAACTTAACATAGTTAACGACTAGGAGCTTATCTGATGAGTAGCGTTTTTTGTAGGCGGTGTTAGTATCTTGGCCATCTGTTAGCGTTTGTTGAGCGTTTGATGCGTTCTGTAGCATTTTGTTATAGTTTGTGAATGCACAGAGTTATGACCAGGAGGTAGTCTGGTCAGTGGCATTTTTGTAAGCCTTGGCCAGTGTCCTGGCCGTGTATTAGCGTTTGTTTAGCTTTGGTGTGTTTCATAGCGTTTGCAGCAGTCATATGGCTGTGGGAGCCCTGGGGTTGACATTGTCCCAGCGGCATTCTTGGTTAGTTCATGCGTTGTCTCCCATGTGCTTGCAGCGTGTTTAGTACTCTGTTAGCGTGGCGTCTGTGGGTCAGTTTTTTGTCATTTTGCAGTTCTCGGTGTTCCCTCCCTTTCCCCCCTATAATTTTCTTTCCACTGTGCTATCTGGCTCGAGTGTGACGGGTGCCTGAGGGGGGCTTGGCGCGGGGGGTTCGTGGCTTGGTTGCGGGTTGGGCAGGCCAGTCGGGTGTTCTAGTACCTTGGGGTTGTGATTGCGGTTGCAGCCCCCGGGCTTCTTGGGCACCCACCCTCCACTAGCGACTTAGGGGTTAATACATGTATGTACGTACGCATGCATGCATACTCTTTTTTTGCAACTCCCTATAAGGGTTTTTTAATTACAAGACTACATACTTATCATACTAGTAATGATGAAACAGTACATCAATAAGCTCAATAAAATAAAACAAAAAAGATGTGAATTAATAATCTAATCTAATCCAATCTAATCTAATCTAATCTAATCTAATCTAATCTAATCTAATCTAATCTAGTCATCTGATTCCTTCTAAATGAATGATATCAGATGGAAAATGAGCCCAAATGGAGCCTGTTTGTGTTGGCATCAACCATATCCACTGGTTGAAATCTCAGAGTTTGCTGAAAACAGCAAGTGACCATTGCATGATATGACCAAAGCTTATTGTGCTACAAGTACAAAGTACTCTACTTTGTCCATGAAACATGTTCTCAAATGTAAAGTCCTTATCTTTTCAACAATGAGAAATGATCCTCCAACCCCAGTTTGTAACATAACTAAAGCAAAGCGCGCTCTCTGATTGGTTAATTCAGCATCTCCTATTTGCCCATGGGTGTATGCTGCTGACGTACTCAATAACTAAAGCAAAGCGTGTGCTTTGTGATGTAGCTCAATTTTTTGTGGACTCACTCGGCTGCGCCTTGTGAGTCCACAACATTTTGAACATGATGACGCGTATCGTTGTCGATAAGAGTACAGACCATGCTAAACCACATTCGACTTGTTTTTTACCACAATATCAAAGAAAACGAAATAAATATTTGTCTTGACAACTGAAAACACCGATTCAGACTTGAAAGTGCACGCGCTGCGTTACGCAAATAAGCTGTTTGTACGCGTCAAACTTTCCTTTCAAAAACTTTTACAAACTTGCTTAATATGCAGAAACAATACGAAAAAACGTTTGGGAAACGAGTAATGACATGTACTCGTTGTCAGTAAGAGTACAGACCACAATAAACCACATTTCGATTTGGTTTTTATCACAATATCAATGTCAAAGAAAATGTTTTTTCTTCAGAGCGCGAGCTGAAAAAGGCATTGCGTGACACATTGACACGAGCAGCGAAGTATGGACTCTAAAAGACTTCTGTTGTTCTAATTTCTCAATGATACAGTATGTTATAAAACAAAATAATGGTAAACGTCATAGCGTGTGCTAATGAGTTATAGATGCACTTGGGAGGTTTGCTAAGCATTCAAGAAGCTAGAAAAACAACTGTTGACACACTGATTGATGTCAGGAATGAAACATCAAAACATCACTTCTTAAAATTGGTAAAATAAATACATAACCTTGCTTTCCGATGCAAATGTTCCTGTCTGTTTCAGGGCACAGCAGTGAGCTAAGTATAGCTAACCACAGTTCACTGTCAACAGTATCGCAGCTAAAATGTGTCTCCAACACTATTTCAAACTGATTTGAGAATCACCGACTACAGAAGACAAAAATCTTCACTGTCATTTATGCTCCTTTCATTCAAACTTGAATCAAATGGCCTCTAGGTTGACTACAACCACAAGTTTTCCAAGGGTATTTTTTCAACTCCTGTAATTTTCAAGGCAACGTCCAAGCTTTTAGGCTCACAGGGCTGCTCAGATGACAAAAACTGACTTGATTTTTCCAGCATTTTCCACAAGATTTGTAGTTTTTACAGTTCAATTCTGCTTTCGCTGTAAGTTTTCATTCTATGAGAAGCGACACTCGAGTCAAGTTTGACAGTGGCGTGATTTTTCTCAACCAATCACAATTCTTTGCTACGCATAGTAACCAATGAAATTGATTCACTTTGTATAGATCATAGATCACGTCAAATGGCTTTGTGGGCAAATGGGCAAAGGCCGGCTTTTGCTTAATATGTTAAAATAGTAGTTTGTTTTGTTATTATATAAAACAAATAGATTCCATGTTGTCGTCCCTCTGTTCAGTAACAAATCACAGAAGACGTCAAAACACGGTAAGAACAGTGGCACAAGAGGCGTACAATTTTTGTTCTTATCACATTTTGACGTCATCTGTGATCTACTACTTAACAGATGCACGGCAACATGGAATCTAATTGCTAAATAGTACACGCTATGGGGTTTACCATTTGTTAATTGGTAGTGTTTCTTGCAAGAGGTAGACGTTAATATGACTACAGAAAAAGTTGAAAAAAAAAATCTGAATGCGGGAAAATTCAAGGGCGGATATTCCCAAAAGGGGGGAAGTTGAACATAAGGTTAAAAATGGAAAAAGTGTAGTCAGCAGATGTCATGAGTTCTATGTTCTAAGCCGTTATGTGAGATAACATCCCACGTGAGATATCATCCCATGTCTTTTATTCGAAACTGCGAAAGGGCATTAACCAAACAATCCGCTGAGAACAATTTCAATGGCTTTGTAGTGCTGTGATATGTACAGGGCATTTCCGAGAAAATAGGTCGTTTGGTTCTTTATGTTCAAAACGATCTTTCTTTTTGCGTTCTGTCAAGATGATCGACGGATCGCCATGTTGCTTGCACCAGGTCACAACCGTGCAGCATTCTCGTTCCAGTCCCCTGAACCGTCCACAAGATGTACGTTATGGGAAACCGCTGAAAAAAACACTTGCACTGATCCTAGTTGTGAAACGTTGTGGTAAATTTATCATAACAGGAAAATTGGTTTTATACTTCAAAACCAGTGGAAAGGTAAAAAGTAAGTGA
>JAHPZR010019563.1:0-13519 GCA_019787425.1 Platygyra sinensis
TACAGTCAAAACGCCTGAAGCGTTCCGCCTAAACAATGATTAATGCGTTCATTAATCCAAAACTGTTTCGATTCTTGGCTTCAAATTTCGAAAACTCAACTGAATATTGTAATCATCCAACCGTAGCGTCCATTCGAATATCGAATGTTGATTGGACCAATAACAAAGTGTTCCAAATACGGAAAATGTTTTCAGGGTAGCCATCGGAATGATTTTCCACTACTAGCACACTGACTTGCACAGCACATTTTCCCAGGACATTGATCGACTCTTGTACAAGTGCCAAAGGACTTACCAGACTACGAAACGGAATGTTGCCGGCAGCAGTTCCCCAATCTCTGCCTGAATTTCTTTCCTGACATCTGAACACGTCCTTTCCAAGAACGCTTCTAGTTTTTCTACCAGAGCCAACTTAGTTTTCTGCCATCCGTGAACTCAACGAACACCATGGTGGACGAAAGAGCTCAAAATGGCGCCTTCGTTCCAGGACTCCTCCACCGCGTGACCAACTGTCGTTTGATGTATTGTTCATTAGTCCAATCAACATTCAATATTCGAATGGACGCTACGGTTGGATGATTACAATATTCAGTTGAGTTTTCGAAATTTGAAGCCAAGAATCGAAACAGTTTTGGATTAATGAACGCATTAATCATTGTTTAGGCGGAACGCTTCAGGCGTTTTGACTGTAAGTGGATCATGTGTATTTTGTGCACCCGTCAACAGATGTATCCGTCGATATATCGACCGACACTCACCCAATATATCAGTAGACATATTGACCAATACTCGACTGATATGTTGGTCAACATATCGACCAAGATGTCGATCAAGATATCGGCCGAGTGTCGGTCAATATATCGACTGACTATCAGCCGATATCTCGGTCGATATAGCGACCAACACTCGGCCGATACGTTAACCATTTACTGTTGGTGGAATATCGGTCGACTGTCGTGTATTATAATCCATCAAATACTTTTGCTCATGCGCAATTGGTCTAAATGCGTCACGCGGGCGAATATTCCCCAGCTAAAACTGGGGAATATCCGAGAATATTCTCCATTTTTTCAAGACTGCGCGCATTGCAAAAAAGATTTGAAGGATAATAAATACAATACCCTCCATTTGGCCGAAAATATGTTCAGATATTTGTCGTTGTACATTTATCAGTTCCTCGTAGCTCACAGTATTCCTCAAGCTACGCTCTCAGAAAACTGCTCGCTACTCAGAACAGATAATGTATGTGGACAAATATCATAGCATATTTTCACGCCAAATGGAGGGTATTGTTTTTGTATACTACAATTATCAGTTGAGTAAGGTGCAACCAAGTTTAGTCACCAGTTTTTTAACATTAATTTAATCGTGTTGTTGTCATGGGCAACTAGCTCATTTCCTTAAAAGTCATTTCTTTAAAAGTGTCTCAATTGCTTTTAGTTGTCACTCATAGTAGCTTAAATTATGTCTGTGACACAGGCTACAGTCAACCGTACACAAGCATGAGTGAAGTATCTGCACAATGTCGGTAGCCTATCGATCGACATGTCGGCCGACAGTCAGACAAACAATCAGTCGATAAGTCAACCAACATATAGACCGATGTTTCGATCAACCTATTGATCGACATATCGACCGACATATCTCGGTCGATATCTTGGTCGAGTGTCGGTCAACATATCGACAGATACATCCGTCGAGAGGTGTACAAAATACACATGTAGTGATGGCATGAGCAAAGAGAATTTACATTTTGATAATTAAAGTTAACTAGTTGTTTTCCTTTTTCTCATCGCGGTGTTTTCTAAAAGAAATAGAAAACATGTACTCCATGTTTCTATCGAGTTATACAAACACTCTTGAAAGTTTGGGAGAACTCGAAAAAGCTGTGGAAACACTCGCCTGTGGCTCGTATTCCCACAGCATTTCTCGTTCTCCCAAATTTCCACTCGTGTTTCTATAACTCTATTTCTTAAATAAAATCTTAAATTTGAACATGTTTTATTATGGGCCTTCTCTGTAAAATTCTAGCTAAATAAGTCAATACTTCACTGATTTTGGCTCATCTACATTCTAATTACAGTACATTCATTTGCAATTTACCACTCCACATAGAGGTATCTGGTCACTGACGATAACAATGTGGGTTTCCAGTGCTACCAGGTGCCAACTACATGTAAGCAATGGCCTTGAAATTATCTCCTGATTAAGCAGCCTTGAAGTTCTGCCTGGATTGACAGAAAACACTACTTTAAGGAGCTTGGATTGCACAGCTTCTTGTCAGGAGTAGTTGTACAGTATACCTAGCTATTTTCTATCAGCCACAGCTTTCTTGATTTCCACGGTGTACTTCTACTTACTATTACTTTCCAGTGTGTTCCATCATTGATGGGAATCACCCAAGCCTCCTTATTCAACAGATTGGTCTATGAAGGACAAAATTAATTAACAAAAAACACTTCAAAATGATATCATGTCAAATCAAATATATCATTTAAAATCTAATTCTGTGAAAGAGAGAGACAGAGCAAGAGAAATGAAAAATATTGGATGAAGACAATTTAACAGAATTAATTACATGTATAAACTTAAGAAAGATAATCAGACTGAGAGAGGCAGAGAGAGCGAGAGAGAGAGACAGTATTGAGCAATTCTGGTTTTCTGGCAATAAATGTCCCTTGGAAAGTAACAACCAAGAGAACTCAATAATTTTACCAATCAGGCAAGTGTGAATGAGAAAGTGGGTGTCTTCCAAGAGCTAAGATCCAATATCTAAGACCCACATGTGAGTAGACCCTCTCTGAAATTAAAAAAAAACTAAGAACCAAGTTTGCTTTAAGCTTAAACTTACAAGTAAATCAACAACAAGTGTAAATTTTGCAGCCTTGTTAAGCCCAAAAAGTCTTTCAAATTCATGCTGATTGATGTTGAACTTGTGCACATGGCCCTGTTGTGTTACTTGTACATACAGTGTAATTACAGTAAATCCTCTTGAAAAGTTAACCGTTCCATTGTCCTTAAGTCCCTGTTACATTGTCCTGTGCGGTGACATTGTCACATGTTGGAAAAAGATACGCCAAAGACTGACTGAAAAGTACATTTAGGAAAATAATTTTGGGCTGCAAAATTGTATAAAACACTGTCCTGATGTTCAGGATTTAAGTTTCAATTTAAAGCAAAACAGGTCAGTGTTTCAATTTCCGGCAGAGGAGATCTCACATTGAAGTTTTTGAGATTTGGAGTGGGTCTTACATGTAGGTCTTATGCCTTAGATATTAGGTCAAAGGCTTTTCCACACCCATGAAAAGTTTCTTGGTTAGCAGGAAAATTTACTTGTCCTGGCAACCAGACAACACTTTTTTCAAGCTCTTAAGCCCCGGCCAAACGATCGCAACATGCCAACCCAACATATCGCAACATTGTTGGGCACAACATGTTGCGTGCGTTTGGCCACCGTGTTGCGATATGTTGCAACATGTTGGGTGTTGTTGGCTCAAATTTGAGCCAACAACACCCAACATGTCGCAACACGGTGGTCAAACGCACGCAACATGTTGCGCCCAACAATGTTGCGACATGTTCCGTTGGCATGTTGCGATCGTTTGGCCGGGGCTTTAAGCTACATGTACCTTACAAATAATAACATATGTACATGTACAGTTTAAGTCTCAACTGACTGACAAATGCATGGTTAACTATTTTAATTATTAATTACCTTACAAACAGAATCAAGAAATTTTTCTGGTGCACTGCTTTCAAATCTCCTCAGTCGATGGAAAAAATATGAGTTGAAGATGTAGATTGCTTTGCCCTTTAAATTTGAAAAAAAAAAACATGATTATTTTGCATCCCAATTATTTTTGGTGATTCAGATGTGAAAATACGTAGCCAACAAATCTCATCATCTTTAGAAACTTCCTGGCAAGAAGTGCATTATATGCATTAATACTCTGCGAAAAAGATAAATAAGCATGATAAATCTTCATTGACAAATGTCTGTAAAAATGACTGAACTCTAGATTGAAATACAGACTTGTAATTATGAAATGAAAAAAGGGACTGTGCTGAGAGAATAGGCTAGATGTGAAAGCTTCTTGCTTCTCTCTCAGGACTACAGGTAGACACACTCAGGTAGTCAATTTTCCTTAGATGTGTACACGCAAAAGTTGTACGACGTTTTGGTTTCTCCTCTCAATAATTTATTACATATATGCATACAGTGTAGCTTAAATTATTTCCAAAAATACAGCCTAAAGTTTTCCCAAAAATCTTTGATGCCAAGATGGAATGCTTTTAATGAAAGATGTTAAATACATTTAGCTCCCCATCTTCAAGTCACTGGGTATCTCACAAGAAGAATGCCATTTAAAAAGCTACATGCATTAAAACAAGAGGTCTATAGCATGCTATTTTGACATTCCTTACACTCATTTGTTGAGAATGAAAATTTTAAAAAAGCCCACTTCACAACCAAGTGTATATAGTTAGTTGCCAGGAAGTGAAAAAAATCGGGGTATGCTGGCAATCTCCGCGGTCATGATATCGAGCTCTGTGAAAGATGCAAATCAACAACTGTGTAAATTCAAGTGCCTTTAGAAAAGCTCACCTCATCATTTATCCAGCACTCTTCAGGTTCTAAGCCAGGTTTCCATTGCTGAAATCATTGTAAGGACTCGGCAGATATGCAATTACTCTGGTTGATGGATGAGATCTCTTGACTTGTTGTTATGTCTACTGGGAAGTGTACATTGCTGGTAAGAGAATCTACATGTAGCATATCAGCATTCTTCAGGTTACCAGTGTTGCCACATTATCTGTCCTGTCTTCCGTCACTTTGCCATTACTGTTTTGCAACCTCTCATGTTTCACTTGCAAGCTATCTTTATTCTCTGAAACATGTTAAAAATGGGATAATTTGAGCAAAAATATGGCGCGCCGTTTGTTTCAAAATTATTTATTTCCGTGATGTGTAACGTTAATGCCGTGAAGGAAAAAGTCTTTCCACCTTGATATATATCAATGTAATAAATTTTAAATAGATTCTATCTTGTTATCAATTCACTACCGTGATGAAGCATTTCTACCTTGATATCAATTTACTACCGTGATGAAACAATTTCTACCTTCATATTAATTTTCTACCGTGATGGAACAATTTCTACCTTGTTCTCAATTTACTACCGTGATGAAGCATTTCTACTTTGATATCAATTTACTACCGTGACGAAACAATTTCTACCTTGATGTCAATTTACTACCGTGATGAAACAATTTCTACCTTGATATCAATTTACTACCGTCACGAAGCAATTTCTACCTTGATATCAATTTACTACCGTGATGAAACAATTTCTACCTTGATGTCAATTTACTACCGTGATGAAACAATTTTTACCTTGATATCAATTTACTACCGTGACAAAGCAATTTCTACCTTGATATCAATTTACTATCGTGACGAAACAATTTCTACCTTGATATCAATTTACTACCGTGATGAAACAATTTCTACCTTGTTCTCAATTTACTACCGTGACAAAGCAATTTCTACTTTGATATCAATTTACTACCATGACGAAACAATTTCTACCTTGATATCAATTTACTGCCGTGACGAAACAATTTCTACCTTGATGTCAATTTTCTACCGTGATGAAGCATTTCTACTTTGATATCAATTTACTACCGTGATGAAACAATTTCTACCTTTATATCAATTTACTACCGTGACGAAACAATTTCTACCTTGATATCAATTTACTACCGTGATGAAGCAATTTCTACCTTGATATCAATTTTCTACCGTGATGAAGCAATTTCTACCTTGATATCAATCAAGCAATTTCTACCTTGATATCAATCTACTTACCGTGACGAAACAATTTCTACCTTGTTCTCAATTTACTACCGTGCTGAAGCAATTTCTGCCTTGATATCAATTTACTACCGTGATGAAATAAATTCTACCTTGATGTCAATTTACTACCGCGATGAAGCAATTTCTGCCTTGATGTCAATTTAATACTGTGATGAAGCAATTTGTACCTTGATTTCAATTTAATACCGTGATGAAGCAATTTCTGCCTTGTTGATGTCAATTTACTACCGTGATGAAAAAAAATCTATCTTGATGTCAATTTACTACCGTGCTAAGATGTTTGTACTTTTACATTAGCGAGGCACCTAGCTTGCAGAACAGACGTAATTTGTTTTCGAAGAGAGGCGAAAGCGAGGTGAGTGCGAAGCGGGAGTCCGTTCGGCCTAAAATACGCAAAAAATACGACCACGTGGTACTCCGAACGGAAAACAAAGGCTTTTAATTATACTTTGACAATAACAACAATAAAGGTACTGTGAAAAAACAAGATGCTAGGAGATCTTCACCAACGTACATTAACAGGGATTTCGCAACCCGTGGTTTCCCAAAGGATAAAAAATGTACGAGATTCACGTGCTTTAATAGTGTCCCAAGGTGTCTCTTCATCCCGTCCCCTTTTTTTCAAGCAGCAATCGCGTACACTATCCTCTCTTGTTTTTTGGCATTGCACGTTGTTGTTGCTTACATTGTTACCAAAAAAAGTAATAGAGAACCATAGAATTTTAAAATTGCTTTCAGTCAACGATTTTGAACATGAGGGTCTGTGTTTATTTTTATTGACCTTTGGGGATCATCACCAGGCACAAGCATTCCAGGAATGTCAGGTATATATCATTCAAGAGACTAGTCTCTTGTATCATTTCATTACATAATGGAACTCTAATGTAACTGAGGAAACCATATACAACAAAGAATTCTGCATAGCGAACCATATCTTTCAGCTCTAAAATAGTAAAATAAATGTAAAAGAACTCTGTTACAACAGCATATTTCTCCAGGCCATTACACGTCGTTGTATTGGTCATGTTGGAGTTGCTTTGTTTATCCCCATTCATATCTGTAAGAGGCGTGACGATCATTTTCGCCGGTATGGAAGTGTGCACATCCCGAAATCCAAAACAATATATAAACATAGGTAGACAGATTTCTGATTATGGAAGATTTTGTAAAACATTAAAATAAACGTATGTATATTTATTGGCGAAAAGCGCTGTATTGATAACTAATTCGGCTAGTTTGACAGTCTTTAATCTGTTCTATTCGAAAACCTATCATCACTTATCTCAAAGGAGAGACTAGATATTTGATATACGTTATGATTTGTGAAATTGCTTTGTGGAGAACTTGGGAAATAGCATTTCCGAGTACTAAAGATAAAAATTTCTTAGGCGCCAGGACAAGTTACAAGAGCAGTTGCGTAAAGAACAACTCTATTTTTACTCTGTTGCTTTGTACGCGAATAAAGTTTCGTAACATGTTTTAAGGTATAAATAAAGGTAAACTGTTCTAATAAAGGTCAAAAATTTGTCTTGGACCTGGAACAGCTGATCACTATCCAGCGACTCGTTAAAAAAGTAGTTTTCTACGTCGTCATGACCAGCCGTGGTAATTCTGATCTAGCTCAACAGCTTTTGAGCTTGTTACAGACCTACCAGGCTACTAACGAGACTACCCACTCTCAGACGCCGGCGGCTAGTGCTTCAGCCATCGCGCGGTCTTTGCGAGACGATAATGTACTTGCTGAAAATGTAGGCCGCGTGCTAGGTTCCTCGTCCTCTGCATCACAACAAAATCGTCTGCTCTTGCCGTCGTTGCATCAGCCTTCTTCCTCAGGACGGTTTGTCCCATACGGCAGACGAAAAAAAAGGGAACCGAAATCATATGACATGAAGCTGGTCATAGTTGACTTTATTCGTGAAGTGAGCGAGACTGGCCAAACAAAGCACTTCGATGGAAACACTCTCATGGAATCTCCGTTCCGTGTCCGGGAAAACGAACTGGATCCTCCAATTCGGGCAAGGATAATGAGCATCATTAAGTCGCGATTCCAGTCGTTCGATGGAACTTTTTTCTACGCCTCAAGACAGGGCAGGACAATTTTTAACCTAAGTCCTTACCAAACACTTGATGGTAAGGCCGTTTATACACTGAAGTCAAAATCGACCAACAATTTGTACGTGATGTTGTCGAAACAGGCACCAGGCAACCGTTCAACGGATGATTTCGATGAAGAGGAACTGGATGTAGTGCACCATGAGGATGTAAGTGTTTTACAATGTGTTTAGACGCCGTTTACTTCTTTCCGTTCTTTTCTCCTGATTTACTAAAGTAGTTCTATTGCCAATAGCAAAATATCCCGTCAAATACCTTAAGGCCTCCGAAGCCAGGAATCATTTATTGTGTATTCTCTAAGATATCATGCGACACTGATTTACATTTCAAACAATGAGCAAATTGTGAGAAGTATTCATCCTTTGGCAACCCAGATTTGATAGTGGAAAGCAGTCTGTATACTGCAGTCTTGTGACTTTCACTATGTATGAAGCCTTATTTTCTAGTGGAAGTATGTAGAAGCGGTAGTGCGGTAGTACCAAAATCATTTCTTGACATTTCTACCAGCATATTTTACAATGAACTTTACTGAATGTGACTTCTCTGATGGATCGAGCTTTTATGTTTTATGCTTTTAAGTCCACCAAAATCTCGCATTTCAAAAGAGAATTTAAAGGTCGAAAACAAGCTACAACAGTTTTAGATTGCACGGAAAAAATAATTGAAACACTGTGTGAGAGGTATACAGTCTATATACACAAGTTATGTGTATCAAAGAAGTACTGACATGAATTCAGATTTTTACATTCAACCCTTGGTGCTTGTCGCCTGACGAACAATAATGTGTTTCTTTTAGGAGGCCAAGCATGACACTGGGCTATTGACATTCTCGGCGACAAGCTCGACCCCAAGGTCTACCGCTGGTTCCAGTAGCAACGTGAGTTTTTTTGCTCAGCTGTTTTTGTAATTTAAATAATGAAAAAAAAGAAAAGAAATGAAAGGATTGTATTTTGATAGTATGATTCATGTTCAGGCAAATCCTTTTTGAGCACTCTGTTCTGTATAATAAACATTTAAGGTATTCATCACAAAACACATGTTGCCAAAGTGAGTATCCGAATAATGTGTTGCAAATTCCAACGTTCTGTCGTCTTTTTTAAATGTTTGAAAACACGTTATTGAAATAATGCAAGGATGGTGGCATGCCCTAAAAGAATTTTATTTGGTATAGCAGAAATATTTTCACGGGGCAAGGGTATTCGTTGAGTTGCCATTTCTATCAAGAATGTGGCTTTCTTTCTGCTTTTGTTTAAGGAAATGCCCGATTCTGTAATCCAAATGTCCTTTAATGTAAATAAAAAAACCTCCCCTCTTCGTTTCACCATAGACCTGCTATTTGTTAATGTTAATATATTAGAATACTATTTCTGACATGTTCTGACGGGCTACCCTTGGATTCCTTTTTACTTTACAGTTTCGACGTGTCTCACTGCCTGCTATGGTTTCTGGGGCTAATTCACCAAGGAGTAAAGGGCAAGACTCCTCAGCGAATTCAATTTCTGATGACGAGGAGGAGATCGTTAAGGTATGTTCCCATAGCATTACAAAAAATATCCAGTTGACAACTAGATTCAAGATTAATATCTCAAACTTTCTAAGAGATGCTTAAGAGAGGATCCGTGACCAGAGTGACGGCCAAATCTGATCATCCGTGGATCCAGAAGCGCAGATAACTAATTGTTTTCGCTTTTTCGTGTTTATTTTGTAGCCCTTTGGTGGCCATGATGATCTGCCGCTAAGGACAAGTCGTGATTTCAGCGGAAGAGGTATAAAATCTATGGATATTAGCATTTCCAGATCCCACTAATATGTTCTTAATCGTCACTCGCCAAACTCAGGTGCTGAAATTTATCGCCCTGGTCACTTTATGATCGCATTTCAAGTGCTATATAAAATTCAAATTCTTGCCCCGTTTTCTTCTTATGCATATTTACATTTTTCCCTAAAGGCTGAAATCTAATCAAAAGGAAACGTGTATGTCGCTGTTTACAACGGGTTTTAGTGTTTCGATTTGCTAGTAGAATTTAATTTTTATTATTCCCGTATTTTACGAAAGGCAAAAAGACTTGCTTGCTGTAATTAGACCTGGAAGTCATTTTCGACTTTAACATCGGCATCATTGCAAGAAGGCAGACGTACATGCGCGAACTAGTCTCATTGACCTCTTTCCTATAATTCAGAATTTAGTTTGCGTTTTGCTTGTGAATTTTAATGACAGGTTTCTACAACCCTGATGGAAAGTCCTGTAGTATAACCGCAGCACTGGCGTTACTACAGTACATAAAACCGTTCATGGAAGTAGTGGCATCAAAGACAGGAGCTCTTTGTGAGAAGCTATATGAGGTAAAGAAAAAAAACATTATCTAAGCTAAGAAGCCTTAACTCTGGTCTAGCTGGCATCCTCGGCATCCGAAACACCGTGCACGTGCCTGTTGTTTGTTCAACAACGGGATTTTAATGAAAGTAACGTAAATTGACGCCTCCCCTTAAATGCTCCCCGCCGCCTTCCAATTAGTGCCCCTCCTATTAGCCATAATTTAAAAGAAGCGTCCCCCTCTAATAAGCCACCCCCTCTTCTCCCCTTGTTGTAAGGTTGAGTACTGAGACCCCCTCTTCTACCCTTTTCTTCTGCAAGCAAAGGATATGTAGTTTTGGTCGTGTTCAATTGGCTAGTTTCGAATTGTGCAGAAACAAAAGAACAGAGTCGAGGTTCAGTGGAATAATTAGCATTTTGTATTGTTCATAACAAAGGAAAATGCAAATTATTCCTCTGAACCTCGACTCTGTTCTTTTGTTTCTGCACAATTCGAAACTAGCCTATTACGAACGAGTAATAAGCAACTCATGCAAATTGACCGTCGCAACAGATGGTAGTGAAGATCTGGTAATTAACTGGCTAAAGCCCAGGCAACCTCGTGCAGCATGCCTGACATGCCTAGATCGGCCAAATGGGTTATATTACGTAGCTCTTTAAGAGAGCCAAGATCCTTCCGATAGACTTCCGTGGGGCTGGCACATCCGTCAATAGAAAGATCTATAGCGAGCTAACGCTTTCCCCGGTCCACATTTCAGCATGATCAAGTTCAACATGATCTCGATTGAAAAAAAAAATGCTTTTATTTGAGGATGACAAATGTTTTTCTCAACGGATTTTTTTTTTTTTCATTTTGGGGGGGTCTTCATGAATTTGCTCGTTTTATATCTTTTAGATATATCAGCTCAGAGGACTGAAAGATCAAAGCATTCTGAAACCCTTCGATGAGTTGAGAAAGTTGTTGGGATTTCCAACCGACGAAGACCTGGATGCCAATGAATTCATGCAGGCGCTTTTAGGGCAAATCCTCAAGAATGAGGTAAGTAACTAAATAAGTATGTAAGTAAGTAAAATCCTTTATGTAAACACGACTAGTAGTTAAAGCAAAAAAAAGGTTGCGTGGTGGTGTATTATCTGTCTAAATTACATAGTTAACTAGATTTCAAAATATTAAGTGGAAAATGTACATGAAATATAAAAATTTCAAACTGACGTAGAGATCCAGGAATTAAAATAAGATTTTAATAAAAATCATGAATAAAGACCTTATCTTTTCGGGTTTAGCCATTGTATAGCAGCATTTAACCTTTAACATGCGTTAGTAACAAGAAAGTCTTTATTTTAGGATCTCATATGACAGATCTTTAGCGGAAAGCTCAAACAAAAGATGATGCTTGACTCTTCTTCGACGGGAGAAGTGACTTTGGAACAAGTTGACATTCCAGGTACATGATCGGAACAGGCTCAACACGCACGTTAAATTATTGTTGCACATCAATCTTAGTTTAGTAAGGCGAAGCCAAACGCCGATATTACGTAGATATCATATCGATTCTGTTATCTGGTTCACAGAAAATGACGTTGACGGTGAGAATCCAGTATATTCTATCGGTCTAACCAAAACTTCCAATGACCTAACACTGCGAGACTTGCTGTCTAAAAAGTTTTGTGAAACCCGTTCGGCCATTCCTTTCGACGAATGGAACGATGAATGGAAGAAAAACTATCCAGGTAAAAATTTTTATTTCTGTTTGTTGTTTTCGTATTGATTAAAGGGATGGCAAATGGTAAACTTGAACTGAGACTGTGCGAGACAGTGACTGATCCTTACGGTGTCTCAGAATTCCTTAGCCGTGACATAGAAGTCATATCGGGTCATATATCAATCTTACGAGACTTTTTTGCTTTGCTTCCAGAAGGTGAATCTGACGGCGCACAGTGCCATAAAATCCGTTATTTTGACCCCGTCCCCCAAGTTACCATTTTGGCACTGGAAAGAGGAACAGGATCAACAGATAAAAAGGTAATTTTATTACACTAACTTTTTTCCTTATGATAAGAATATGGAGGCTCCGACTGGGCTAATTCAACGAGTACATCTTGGGAAAACTGACCCAAGCAGTACCGAATAAAACCTAGGCATGAAAAACATGCATTTGTATGAAATAGTATGTATCTCAGTGCATATTTCCTGTTGCAGGAAATTAAGATATTCTTGTTAGTGATCCTCTTTTGTTTTTCAACAGGACAATCGAGCCGTAAAAATACCAAAAATAATCCCAGAGGCTGACTTCACACACCCAGAGGACGAGTGTATCCACTCTATGCATTCAGGCGGAGGGGGCAGTCTCTTCCTTTTTGGAATGATCATACACTCAGAAGTACGAAACCACCATTATTCAATGGTTGGAGTAAAGGACAATTCGTGGTAAGCAGAATGTACTGTTTCGGGTGTAACAATGCAGTATTGCTCTCCATCATGCTTGAAGCAAAAAAAAAATCGTCCAACACTAATTTGTTACATATGTAATATGGTAATTTGTGACAAATGTGTCGAAGCTGCTTTTTACATTGAACAATGCGTTGTTGGCGGTGGCTGGTTACTGGCTATATACATTCTCTTCATGCTTTTCTCTACCGAGATGCGGTTGATGTCAGGGATTGCACAAAAGTAAAACACACCGAGGTCAATATCGAGCCCTCGCTAAAAAACCCTTATTCAATGGAGACTTAAATATGTAAAATTATCATTCGATGCAGTTTTTCCTTCCCTTCCATTAGCCGAAAGCCCACCACGTGACCTGCAAAAATCTGCCTACAAATAATGGTCTGCTCATGCGTGGTACCGTCCAAACGTGTTTTTGCTGCAAATAATATTCTGCTCATGCGTAATTGGAACCACGTTCTCGATTGGGAGAGAATGACTGATTGCTTCCCTGAGCTGTCAGGAAGTGATTAAACTATGAAAACAAACTTGGTGATCAAATGATAAAACAATTATTTACATTTATTGTAAAACATTAGCTCGGATATGTAGATAGGAAAGTCCAAGTGCATTTGTAGTTAGTCCAATTCAAGTACATTTGAATTATTTCTTTCATTTCTCAGTTAGTAAGGCAAATGTTAACCATTTTCTTTTCTATGTGTAGGATAGTGCACGATGATTTGAGCACCTACCAATTGGACTTGACAGACGATTTGCTCAAAGATCTCGG
>JAHPZR010019564.1:0-14566 GCA_019787425.1 Platygyra sinensis
GTTGAATTTGTTTTCTTAGGCGTCTTTTTTTTATCTCATTTCCGAGTTGGATTTAGAGGAGGCTTTTCGTCTGATCTGTGACTCCACTTGACTGGGCCGGAAGTGCTATTAAAGTTAGGAGCATGTTCTTCGTCAAAGTGGCCTTAGTGTTCTTGTGACAGACTCTTTTGTTTAGTTCGACAGCCGCTTGCGTCACAAACATAAAACAGAACATGCTGCGCAGACTTTCTTGTCAGTCTCGCGAGATAAATCTCCAGCACGGTAACATTCTTGGAGTAACCACTTTCAGAATTATTCGCGCTAGATAAATCCTCCGTTTCAGTGTTGGTCTGGTGTAAATACAGTTCAAGCAGTGTCAGTGGAATTTTTTTTTGGAGCGACCTGCAGTGTGATCCATGCGAGGAACCATGCAGGCTGGTCCACTCAACTGGAGTCACAGATTAGACAAAAAGTCTTGGTAAGTTTCACCCCTTGTCTCTTTTCCCTTTTAACAGCCGTTGTGAAATCTGAGAATCACTCCCCCGATGACAGTTAATATTTAACGACATTACTCAAAACTTGACACGCATTCAGTGTCGTGATTACAAAGCGGCACACGAGATAATATTCGGAAATGTAAACCGCCTTTGCATCATTCAGATCCCTTCTAAAGGACTAAAAAAGACACAAGTACACAGGTAAATAATAGTACACTTAATTTCATCTCTGATAAAGTGTTCGGGTTCACTACAGCTGTAACTATCATAATAATTGTGAAGCCCTAGGATAAAATACATGTAGTTGCAAACTTTAAAAGAAGGGCTTGTTCAGCTCTGTGCCAGTGCCAATCAGATAACATGTGAACCCAACTGATAGACAAGTATTTTTGGCTCCATGGAAGCTTGTGGGGACCCATTTTTATTAACTAAAGATGACTTATACATGTATCTGATGACACAAAATAATTATGATGTTAAAAATACTTCTGTAAAAGGCAACAGTGAAAGGCAAAAATTTGTTGCAAAGAAATGAACTGGGCTAACAAATAGTAATAGATATCAGAATTTATTGTAATTACATGTAATTTTGATTCTCTTAATTTTTAGTTGTCTGCATGTAGAGTTTTATATGATCATCAATTAATTAGCTAAGGGTAAACTTCAATAAATAGAGTATACAACCAGTCTGTAGGTCTAGTGCTGATGCCAATTGAAATATAAGTTCACTTGATTCTTGCAAGTTACATGACACACAATGTATGAAATAGATCCTGGTACATGTACTGACAATTTATTGACAATCAATTTAAAGCCTTCAAGGAATGGAATGGCCATCCATACACATTACTTACTTAATACAGTATATCATATTTATTGTCAAGTATGAGTTACTTACCTTCAGTGAGAAAATTCCACAATCAAATGAATTAGATTGCTTGGGAGTATCTTCAGCAATGAACTGCTTCCAATCCACTGAAGTCCATTCTTTTCCAAACCACCTGTGAACTCTCTGAATTAAGTTTCTGCAAAGTGAATCAGTGCATAATTAAATCACTGATTAGCAATGTTTAAATAAAAATGAAAGATGAGCATGTGTAAATGTTAATCTGAACTCGTTGAGAGCTTTCCACATGTACATATTATCACACTGGAAAAAGCAGCCTTCGACTTATACATGGCAAAAGGTACATCTTGTTTTAAATAGTGATTCAAAGGACTATACAAGCTGAGGTCTTGGCCGGTGTGGCAGTCCCCACTCACCAGTTAAAAGTGTTTATAATAAGTAACAATACTCTTACAAACTGAATCATCTCAGGTATCAATAAGGTGGTGGAAGTCAACCCAAAGCCTTCCAAAGATAATACTTTATAACTAGGTCTTTTCCAACACTTCTGAAGGTATAATTATGTAATTTACAAATATCACCTGAACATTTTCACAAACTTCTGACAATGAAACAAAACCTTTCTAACAAGTTCCAATGATCATTCAAAGACTACAAATCAATGATCACCCAAGGATTGCAAAAGACTTTTGAACATTGTCAGAAGTTTTGCAAAACACAGAATGCTTGCCGAAGTTCTGGCAGGTGTTTGCACTTTACATCCTAATGACAGCCCTTGTTTCACCTGAAATATTATTATTGCATGTAGACTTATTTTCTTTATGAACCTCAACCCAAAAACCATATGCTCAGTGTTACCATTGCCTTCAATCAGTTTATCTTTCATAATATTAAGCAGATCATGTGTATTTTGTGCACCCGTCGACAGATGTATCCGTCGATATATTGAGCGACACTCACCCAATATATCAGTAGACATATTGACCAATACTCGACTGATATGTCGGTCAAGATATCGACCAAGATGTCGATCGAGATATCGGCCGAGTGTCGGTCAATATATCGACTGACTATCGGCCGATATCTCGGTCGATATAGCGACCAACACTCGGCCGATACATTAACCATTTACTGTTGGTGGAATATCAGTCGACTGTCGTGTATTATAATCCATCAAATACTTTTGCTCGTGCGCAATTGGTCTAAATGCGTCATGTGGGCGAATATTCCCCAGCTAAAACTGGGGAATATCCGAGAATATTCTCCATTTTACAAGACTGCGCGCATTGCAAAAAAGATTTGAAGGATAATAAATACAATACCCTTCATTTGGCCGAAAATATGCTCAGATATTTGTCGTTGTACATTTATCAGTTCCTCGTAGCTCACAGTATTCCTCAAGCTACGCTCTCAGAAAACTGCTCGCTACTCAGAACAGATAATGTATGTGGACAAATATCATAGCATATTTTCACGCCAAATGGAGGGTATTGTTTTTGTATACTACAATTATCAGTTGAGTAAGGTGCAACCAAGTTTAGTCACCAGTTTTTAACAATAATTTAATCGTGTTGTTGTCATGGGCAACTAGCTCATTTCCTTAAAAGTCATTTCTTTAAAAGTGTCTCAATTGCTTTTAGTTGTCGCTCATAGTAGCTTAAATTATGTCTGTGACGCAGGCTACAGTCAACCGTACACAAGCATGAGTGAAGTATCTGCACAATGTCGGTAGCCTATCGATCGACATGTCGGCCGATAGTCGGACAAACAATCACAGTCGATAAGTCAACCAACATATCGACCGATGTATCGATCAACCTATTGATCGACATATCGACCGACATATCTCGGTCGATATCTTGGTCGAGTGTCGGTCGACATATCGACCGATACATCCATCGAGAGGTGTACAAAATACACATGATCCTATTAAGCTTACCTTACTGTCTGGAAATGTATTATGTCTTTAGTATCACCTCCTTCATGATCAATGGAATCATACAGGCAGAAAAACTTGTCAATCAAGTTTACTATCTGGACAAGTGCCAAAAATATAACACGTCTACTATTAAAAGAAAGTCCCTACAACATCTACAATACTGAGTTACATGTAAGTTAGGATCAATCATCTCTTTCATCATCTCACTCACAGAAAAAAGAAATTAAAGCATGTCTAGATACTGCCTCTAGAAAGAAAAGTAAGGAAGCCCTTTGGACTTCCAAAGTAAAAAGCTGACTTAATCTTGAGCCCAAGCCATATTGAGGGGAGCCTGGACTGGCCCGGCCATATCATCACAGGTAATCACAATTCCATATTTGGTTTTCACATGTAAGACCAGTCTCCTTAGTCTTCAATACCAATTTACTCAAAAGAGATTTACTCAATAGAGCTGATATTAATATTTACAATTAGAAAACAGTCCTAAGAAAGCACGTGCGCTGATTGGTCAAAAATCGTGTTTGTATAACTTGATGGAGACACAGAACTAGCGTGCTCTGTTGACGTAGTGATGGCATGAGCAAAGAGAATTTACATTTTGATAATCAAAGTTAACTAGTTGTTTTCCTTTTTCTCATCGCGGTGTTTTCTCTTGAAAGTTTGGGAGAACTTGAAAAAGCTGTGGAAACACTCGCCTGTGGCTCGTATTCCCACAGCATTTCTCGTTCTCCCAAATTTCCACTCGTGTTTCTATAACTCGATAGAAACACAGTACATGTTTTCTATTTCTTAAATAAAATCTTAAATTTGAACATGTTTTATTATGGGCCTTCTCTGTAAAATTCTAGCTAAATAAGTCAATACTTCACTGATTTTGGCTCATCTACATTCTAATTACAGTACATTCATTTGCAATTTACCACTCCACATAGAGATATCTGGTCACTGACGATAACAATGTGGGTTTCCAGTGCTACCAGGTGCCAACTACATGTAAGCAATGGCCTTGAAATTATCTCCTGATTAAGCAGCCTTGAAGTTCTGCCTGGATTGACAGAAAACACTACTTCAAGGAGCTTGGATTGCACAGCTTCTTGTCAGGAGTAGTTGTACAGTATCAGGGTTGCCACTCATTAGAACCCAAAAAATTCCCTGACTTTTCCCTGACTTTTCACTGACCTCAAAACAATTTTCACTGACCTTGCATTAGGCGAAGTATGGAATAAGCGAAATCCACTTTTACATTAACTTCAGTTTCTTCTGCAAACCATCAATATTCTTCTCTTCATTTTCAATCTCTTTCCGTTTTGATCCAATTTCTCTTCCTTATTTGGAAGAAGGCATTCACAACGAAAGCCACTGACCGAAAAACCCGGCATTTGAATGCATAACTCGATTGACTACAACTTCTTTTTTTCCGAATGAAAATGTCTTCATAAACTTCACAAAACCTGAAAACAAAATTCCCTGACTTTTCACTGACTTTGACAAGAACTGAGATTTTCCCTGACCTTTTGCAAAATTCCCTGACTTTTCCCTGACCTTGAAAAATTTTTGATTTTCCCTGACTTTTCCCTGACCGTGGCAACCCTGAGTATACCTAGCTATTTTCTATCAGCCACAGCTTTCTTGATTTCCATGGTGTACTTCTACTTACTATTACTTTCCAGTGTGTTCCATCATTGATGGGAATCACCCAAGCCTCCTTATTCAACAGATTGGTCTATGAAGGACAAAATTAATTAACAAAAAACACTTCAAAATGATATCATGTCAAATCAAATATATCATTTAAAATCTAATTCTGTGAAAGAGAGAGACAGAGCAAGAGAAATGAAAAATATTGGATGAAGACAATTGAACAGAATTAATTACATGTATAAACTTAAGAAAGATAATCGACAAAGTGGATAAAACAAACCCACTCCACCCTAATATGTTGCTGGGGAAAATAATTTCAATAGAAGACACTGGTAGTCACTGGTAGTCACTGAATATGGAAAAATAAACACTCTTATTTCCCCTTCACGACTAATCCCCTGTACGGCAACTAATGTCCAACTTGACTATGCAACCGAAATATCTTTCTCTACAGCTTGTAAAAAAGCAAGTGGATTTTTGTAAATATTCATAAGCAAACCATGTTTTTCCCCCAAAAAGAAAACAAATTAAAATAATTAAAAATATGAAAAATGAAAACAACAGGACAAAATTTTCAAATAAAGCTGAACACTTTATTTCTTATTTCTATATTGTAATTATTATTATAAGTAGTAGTAGTAGTAGTAATATAATTCTTTATTTACAACAAACAACAATACCACAAATACAATGAATAATATTGTATCTCTATAGAGTGAAAATTATAAGGAAAATAAAACAGAAATGTCTTTTCATCATTTTATACTAATTGTGGGTTAGCAATACTTGACAACCATACATGAGCATCTGATTTAACTGTTCTTAATAAGACTTCCACATTACACATGATCAAATACAACAAACCCTACTGCTAATATTAAATTGCTCTTAAGCCTCACAATTATTATAAGCATGACTTCAGTTACTATCTGAAACCCATAACAACAGCTGAAAGCTAACTGTCCATCAAAAGGGCACCTAACCCTAATCACTACCACGAGCACTTAACCCTAATAACAAAAACAAGTGCTTATTATAACCCAAACCACTAAAGGCAGTATAAAACTTCAGATCTTAATTGAATACTGCAACAACAACTGAAAACTAACAGCCAATACGTTTATCTAAACTGATGCTGAAGATTGAAAGAAATAAAGTTATGAACAAATAACTAAATAATATTAAATAAATACATAACCCTAATTACAAAGTGACAATAGTATTTGTCGTTACGCAATATTAAATATAATGAGACAGTAAACTGTACAAAACAAACACTAAACTGAAAATTGAACAATAAAATGAATAAAGTGCGCCAGTTCAAGTAATAATGAACTGGTTCAAATGTTCAAAACCAAATTGTACCAGTTCAAATAATATTTGTACTGGTTCAAAAACAAATTGAACCAGAGTTCAAATTAAACTACAACATATATACATGCTACAGACAGTCACATTCCTAGTTCTCAGTTGAAATGAGTTTTTAATTTTAACTAATTGTTATGGAGAATTTTTATTAATAAGACTCGTAATAAGACAATGAAGGGTCAATATTTTTTATTACATCACTGGAGTCTGCAAGTTGGTCTAAACTAACTCTAAACTCTACCATGTCCTGATCTTTTCTGAGATAAAGTGTATTTCTGAAGTTCTGTGAGGGCTGCAATATTGCATGCCATTTCACAGCAGCAGTGATGAAGCAACTGATCTTGGATAGTACAGCTGTAGTCTGCAACCTGTCTTTCACTTGGTCTTTCCTTTGATTACATTAAATTGTTGTTTATACTGAACTGTTACTCTCAACACAATCATGTACATGTAGTGAATTAAATTCTGTCATAAACAAGTAATGGATTTTTGCTCAAATTATCCCATTTTTAACATGATTCAGAGAATAAAGATAGCTTGCAAGTGAAACATGAGAGGGTGCAAAACAGTAATGGCAAAGTGACGGAAGACAGGACAGATAATGTGGACAACACTGGTAACCTGAAGAATGCTGATATGCTACATGTAGATTCTCTTACCAGCAATGTACACTTCCCAGTAGACATAACAACAAGTCAAGAGATCTCATCCATCAACCAGAGTAATTGCATATCTGCCGAGTCCTTACAACGATTTCAGCAATGGAAACCTGGCTTAGAACCTGAAGAGTGCTGGATAAATGATGAGGTGAGCTTTTCTAAAGGCACTTGAATTTACACAGTTGTTGATTTGCATCTTTCACAGAGCTCGATATCACGACCGCGGAGATTGCCAGCATACCCCGATTTTTTTCACTTCCTGGGAACTAACTATATACACTTGGTTGTGAAGTGGGCTTTTTTAAAATTTTCATTCTCAACAAATGAGTGTAATGAATGTCAAAATAGCATGCTATAGACCTCTTGTTTTAATGCATGTAGCTTTTTAAATGGCATTCTTCTTGTGAGATACCCAGTGACTTGAAGATGGGGAGCTAAATGTATTTAACATCTTTCATTAAAAGCATTCCATCTTGGCATCAAAGATTTTTGGGAAAACTTTAGGCTGTATTTTTGGAAATAATTTAAGCTACACTGTATGCATATATGTAATAAATTATTGAGAGGAGAAACCAAAACGTCGTACAACTTTTGCGTGTACACATCTAAGGAAAATTGACTACCTGAGTGTGTCTACCTGTAGTCCTGAGAGAGAAGCAAGAAGCTTTCACATCCGGCCTATTCTCTCAGCACAGTCACATTTTTCATTTCATAATTACAAGTCTGTATTTCAATCTAGAGTTCAGTCATTTTTACAGACATTTGTCAATGAAGATTTATCATGCTTATTTATCTTTTTCGTAGGGTATTAATGCATATAATGCACTTCTTGCCAGGAAGTTTCTAAAGATGATGAGATTTGTTGGCTACGTATTTTCACATCTGAATCACCAAAAATAATTGGGATGCAAAATAATCATGTTTTCTTTTCAAATTTAAAGGGCAAAGCAATCTACATCTTCAACTCATATTTTTTCCAACGACTGAGGAGATTTGAAAGCAGTGCACCAGAAAAATTTCTTGATTCTGTTTGTAAGGTAATTAATAATTAAAATAGTTAACCATGCATTTGTCAGTCAGTTGAGACTTAAACTGTACATGTACATATGTTATTATTTGTAAGGTACATGTAGCTTAAGAGCTTGAAAAAAGTGTTGTCTGGTTGCCAGGACAAGTAAATTTTCCTGCTAACCAAGAAACTTTTCATGGGTGTGTAAAAGCCTTTGACCTAATATCTAAGGCATAAGACCTACATGTAAGACCCACTCCAAATCTCAAAAACTTCAATGTGAGATCTCCTCTGAAATTGAAACACTGACCTGTTTTGCTTTAAATTGAAACTTAAATCCTGAACATCAGGACAGTGTTTTATACAATTTTGCAGCCCAAAATTATTTTCCTAAATGTACTTTTCAGTCAGTCTTTGGCGTATCTTTTTCCAACATGTGACAATGTCAACGCACAGGACAATGTAACAGGGACTTAAGGACAATGGAACGGTTAACTTTTCAAGAGGATTTACTGTAATTACACTGTATGTACAAGTAACACAACAGGGCCATGTGCACAAGTTCAACATCGATCAGCATGAATTTGAAAGACTTTTTGGGCTTAACAAGGCTGCAAAATTTACACTTGTTGTTGATTTACTTGTAAGTTTAAGCTTAAAGCAAACTTGGTTCTTAGTTTTTTTTTTTAATTTCAGAGAGGGTCTACTCACATGTGGGTCTTAGATATTGGATCTTAGCTCTTGGAAGACACCCACTTCTCATTCACACTTGCCTGATTGGTAAAATTATTGAGTTCTCTTGGTTGTTACCGTTTCCAAGGGACATTTATTGCCAGAAAACCAGAATTGCTCAATACTGCCTCTCTCTCTCTCTCTACCTCTCTCAGTCTGATTATCTTTCTTAAGTTTATACATGTAATTAATTCTGTTCAATTGTCTTCATCCAATATTTTTCATTTCTCTTGCTCTGTCTCTCTCTTTCACAGAATTAGATTTTAAATGATATATTTGATTTGACATGATATCATTTTGAAGTGTTTTTTGTTAATTAATTTTGTCCTTCATAGACCAATCTGTTGAATAAGGAGGCTTGGGTGATTCCCATCAATGATGGAACACACTGGAAAGTAATAGTAAGTAGAAGTACACCATGGAAATCAAGAAAGCTGTGGCTGATAGAAAATAGCTAGGTATACTCAGGGTTGCCACGGTCAGGGAAAAGTCAGGGAAAATCAAAAATTTTTCAAGGTCAGGGAAAAGTCAGGGAATTTTGCAAAAGGTCAGGGAAAATCTCAGTTCTTGTCAAAGTCAGTGAAAAGTCAGGGAATTTTGTTTTCAGGTTTTGTGAAGTTTATGAAGACATTTTCATTCGGAAAAAAAGAAGTTGTAGTCAATCGAGTTATGCATTCAAATGCCGGGTTTTTCGGTCAGTGGCTTTCGTTGTGAATGCCTTCTTCCAAATAAGGAAGAGAAATTGGATCAAAACGGAAAGAGATTGAAAATGAAGAGAAGAATATTGATGGTTTGCAGAAGAAACTGAAGTTAATGTAAAAGTGGATTTCGCTTATTCCATACTTCGCCTAATGCAAGGTCAGTGAAAATTGTTTTGAGGTCAGTGAAAAGTCAGGGAAAAGTCAGGGAATTTTTTGGGTTCTAATGAGTGGCAACCCTGATACTGTACAACTACTCCTGACAAGAAGCTGTGCAATCCAAGCTCCTTGAAGTAGTGTTTTCTGTCAATCCAGGCAGAACTTCAAGGCTGCTTAATCAGGAGATAATTTCAAGGCCATTGCTTACATGTAGTTGGCACCTGGTAGCACTGGAAACCCACATTGTTATCGTCAGTGACCAGATATCTCTATGTGGAGTGGTAAATTGCAAATGAATGTACTGTAATTAGAATGTAGATGAGCCAAAATCAGTGAAGTATTGACTTATTTAGCTAGAATTTTACAGAGAAGGCCCATAATAAAACATGTTCAAATTTAAGATTTTATTTAAGAAATAGAAAACATGTACTGTGTTTCTATCGAGTTATAGAAACACGAGTGGAAATTTGGGAGAACGAGAAATGCTGTGGGAATACGAGCCACAGGCGAGTGTTTCCACAGCTTTTTCAAGTTCTCCCAAACTTTCAAGAGAAAACACCGCGATGAGAAAAAGGAAAACAACTAGTTAACTTTGATTATCAAAATGTAAATTCTCTTTGCTCATGCCATCACTACGTCAACAGAGCACGCTAGTTCTGTGTCTCCATCAAGTTATACAAACACGATTTTTGACCAATCAGCGCACGTGCTTTCTTAGGACTGTTTTCTAATTGTAAATATTAATATCAGCTCTATTGAGTAAATCTCTTTTGAGTAAATTGGTATTGAAGACTAAGGAGACTGGTCTTACATGTGAAAACCAAATATGGAATTGTGATTACCTGTGATGATATGGCCGGGCCAGTCCAGGCTCCCCTCAATATGGCTTGGGCTCAAGATTAAGTCAGCTTTTTACTTTGGAAGTCCAAAGGGCTTCCTTACTTTTCTTTCTAGAGGCAGTATCTAGACATGCTTTAATTTCTTTTTTCTGTGAGTGAGATGATGAAAGAGATGATTGATCCTAACTTACATGTAACTCAGTATTGTAGATGTTGTAGGGACTTTCTTTTAATAGTAGACGTGTTATATTTTTGGCACTTGTCCAGATAGTAAACTTGATTGACAAGTTTTTCTGCCTGTATGATTCCATTGATCATGAAGGAGGTGATACTAAAGACATAATACATTTCCAGACAGTAAGGTAAGCTTAATAGGATCATGTGTATTTTGTACACCTCTCGATGGATGTATCGGTCGATATGTCGACCGACACTCGACCAAGATATCGACCGAGATATGTCGGTCGATATGTCGATCAATAGGTTGATCGATACATCGGTCGATATGTTGGTTGACTTATCGACTGTGATTGTTTGTCCGACTATCGGCCGACATGTCGATCGATAGGCTACCGACATTGTGCAGATACTTCACTCATGCTTGTGTACGGTTGACTGTAGCCTGCGTCACAGACATAATTTAAGCTACTATGAGCGACAACTAAAAGCAATTGAGACACTTTTAAAGAAATGACTTTTAAGGAAATGAGCTAGTTGCCCATGACAACAACACGATTAAATTATTGTTAAAAACTGGTGACTAAACTTGGTTGCACCTTACTCAACTGATAATTGTAGTATACAAAAACAATACCCTCCATTTGGCGTGAAAATATGCTATGATATTTGTCCACATACATTATCTGTTCTGAGTAGCGAGCAGTTTTCTGAGAGCGTAGCTTGAGGAATACTGTGAGCTACGAGGAACTGATAAATGTACAACGACAAATATCTGAGCATATTTTCGGCCAAATGAAGGGTATTGTATTTATTATCCTTCAAATCTTTTTTGCAATGCGCGCAGTCTTGTAAAATGGAGAATATTCTCGGATATTCCCCAGTTTTAGCTGGGGAATATTCGCCCACATGACGCATTTAGACCAATTGCGCACGAGCAAAAGTATTTGATGGATTATAATACACGACAGTCGACTGATATTCCACCAACAGTAAATGGTTAATGTATCGGCCGAGTGTTGGTCGCTATATCGACCGAGATATCGGCCGATAGTCAGTCGATATATTGACCGACACTCGGCCGATATCTCGATCGACATCTTGGTCGATATCTTGACCGACATATCAGTCGAGTATTGGTCAATATGTCTACTGATATATTGGGTGAGTGTCGCTCAATATATCGACGGATACATCTGTCGACGGGTGCACAAAATACACATGATCTGCTTAATATTATGAAAGATAAACTGATTGAAGGCAATGGTAACACTGAGCATATGGTTTTTGGGTTGAGGTTCATAAAGAAAATAAGTCTACATGCAATAATAATATTTCAGGTGAAACAAGGGCTGTCATTAGGATGTAAAGTGCAAACACCTGCCAGAACTTCGGCAAGCATTCTGTGTTTTGCAAAACTTCTGACAATGTTCAAAAGTCTTTTGCAATCCTTGGGTGATCATTGATTTGTAGTCTTTGAATGATCATTGGAACTTGTTAGAAAGGTTTTGTTTCATTGTCAGAAGTTTGTGAAAATGTTCAGGTGATATTTGTAAATTACATAATTATACCTTCAGAAGTGTTGGAAAAGACCTAGTTATAAAGTATTATCTTTGGAAGGCTTTGGGTTGACTTCCACCACCTTATTGATACCTGAGATGATTCAGTTTGTAAGAGTATTGTTACTTATTATAAACACTTTTAACTGGTGAGTGGGGACTGCCACACCGGCCAAGACCTCAGCTTGTATAGTCCTTTGAATCACTATTTAAAACAAGATGTACCTTTTGCCATGTATAAGTCGAAGGCTGCTTTTTCCAGTGTGATAATATGTACATGTGGAAAGCTCTCAACGAGTTCAGATTAACATTTACACATGCTCATCTTTCATTTTTATTTAAACATTGCTAATCAGTGATTTAATTATGCACTGATTCACTTTGCAGAAACTTAATTCAGAGAGTTCACAGGTGGTTTGGAAAAGAATGGACTTCAGTGGATTGGAAGCAGTTCATTGCTGAAGATACTCCCAAGCAATCTAATTCATTTGATTGTGGAATTTTCTCACTGAAGGTAAGTAACTCATACTTGACAATAAATATGATATACTGTATTAAGTAAGTAATGTGTATGGATGGCCATTCCATTCCTTGAAGGCTTTAAATTGATTGTCAATAAATTGTCAGTACATGTACCAGGATCTATTTCATACATTGTGTGTCATGTAACTTGCAAGAATCAAGTGAACTTATATTTCAATTGGCATCAGCACTAGACCTACAGACTGGTTGTATACTCTATTTATTGAAGTTTACCCTTAGCTAATTAATTGATGATCATATAAAACTCTACATGCAGACAACTAAAAATTAAGAGAATCAAAATTACATGTAATTACAATAAATTCTGATATCTATTACTATTTGTTAGCCCAGTTCATTTCTTTGCAACAAATTTTTGCCTTTCACTGTTGCCTTTTACAGAAGTATTTTTAACATCATAATTATTTTGTGTCATCAGATACATGTATAAGTCATCTTTAGTTAATAAAAATGGGTCCCCACAAGCTTCCATGGAGCCAAAAATACTTGTCTATCAGTTGGGTTCACATGTTATCTGATTGGCACTGGCACAGAGCTGAACAAGCCCTTCTTTTAAAGTTTGCAACTACATGTATTTTATCCTAGGGCTTCACAATTATTATGATAGTTACAGCTGTAGTGAACCCGAACACTTTATCAGAGATGAAATTAAGTGTACTATTATTTACCTGTGTACTTGTGTCTTTTTTAGTCCTTTAGAAGGGATCTGAATGATGCAAAGGCGGTTTACATTTCCGAATATTATCTCGTGTGCCGCTTTGTAATCACGACACTGAATGCGTGTCAAGTTTTGAGTAATGTCGTTAAATATTAACTGTCATCGGGGGAGTGATTCTCAGATTTCACAACGGCTGTTAAAAGGGAAAAGAGACAAGGGGTGAAACTTACCAAGACTTTTTGTCTAATCTGTGACTCCAGTTGAGTGGACCAGCCTGCATGGTTCCTCGCATGGATCACACTGCAGGTCGCTCCAAAAAAAAATTCCACTGACACTGCTTGAACTGTATTTACACCAGACCAACACTGAAACGGAGGATTTATCTAGCGCGAATAATTCTGAAAGTGGTTACTCCAAGAATGTTACCGTGCTGGAGATTTATCTCGCGAGACTGACAAGAAAGTCTGCGCAGCATGTTCTGTTTTATGTTTGTGACGCAAGCGGCTGTCGAACTAAACAAAAGAGTCTGTCACAAGAACACTAAGGCCACTTTGACGAAGAACATGCTCCTAACTTTAATAGCACTTCCGGCCCAGTCAAGTGGAGTCACAGATCAGACGAAAAGCCTCCTCTAAATCCAACTCGGAAATGAGATAAAAAAAAGACGCCTAAGAAAACAAATTCAACTTCAGCTGAATATTAACTGCTTCATCAATCGACATTTGAAACTCTGAATGATTTTGTCCTGTATTAAGAGAATTAGGCGACGAAATAAAACTCACACCATTTTAGTTTCATCCCTTGTCTCTTTCCTCCTTCTCTCCACCAATGACAGTTAATATTTAACAATGTTACTCGAAACTTGGGACGTAATGGGAGCTTCATGATTACGAAGTGGCATGCGCATGCCCGAGATAATATTCTGAAATGTAAACCGCCTTCGTGTCATTCAAATCCCTTCTAAACGACTAGAAAAAGACACAACGACACAGGTAAATAATAGTACATTTAATTTCATCTCCGATAAAGTGTTCGGGTTCTCTATGTTACAGCCAAACTTTATACCAAACTATATACGGGATGGTTTATATTAGCTGTAGTATACTTACATAAGAGGGCTGCTCAGTCAGGATGTATATAAAATCTTGGTTACAGCACTAATAGCATTATGCTTGACAAAGAGTGTTTCTATTTTGACGTTTGGTTCTTGCTGTTCCTTTTTTTGCTTGAATTGAGTTACTGCAGGTCAATACTTGACTTTT
>JAHPZR010019566.1:0-18476 GCA_019787425.1 Platygyra sinensis
GACACGCTGGGAAAGTTCGAGGCATTCAGTAAACTTAGCTGGGAAAAGATGCCACAGCTGATTTTATTGTCATCTGCAATGGAAGGCAAGGCCAATAATGGGCCGGAATGACAGCCATGGAATTTTGGATGTACTAAGACTGGGACCACAGGTTAATGCTGTAAGTACACCAGACCTTGTTGATAAATACAAAGCATGTTTTGAAGGAGTGGGCAAGTTAACTGACTATCAAGTTAAAATCCATGTGAATAAAGAAGTCAATCCAGTTGCCCAGCATCCTAGGCGAGTGCCATTTAGTCTGCGAGAGAACGTAGAGAGCAAGTTGCATGAGTTAGAGCAGATGGACATTATTGAGAAAGTAAAAGGACCAACCCCTTGGGTCAGCCCAATAGTAGTAGTTCCCAAACCTTCTGGTGAGATTCGATTGTGCATTAATATGCGCAGAGCAAATGAAGCTATTGTGAGAGAAAGACATCCAATCCCCACCGTTGATGAGGTCCTCCAGGACATGACCCAAAGCAGTGTGTTCTCTAAGTTAGACCTTAAATGGGGCTATCATCAACTGGAACTGAGTGAAGAATCACGTGACATCACAACATTCTCAACACATGCTGGACTTTATCGTTACAAGAGATTAATGTTTGGCGTAACCTCTGCTCCTGAGATCTATCAGCATGCTATCCAGCAAGCTCTGCATGGATGTGAAGGAGTGCGTAATATATCTGATGATATCATTCTTCATGGTAAAGATGACCAGCAACATGATGAGAGGCTTGAGAAGCTGCTACAAAGATTGCAACAAAGAGGTTTGACCTTGAATGGTGAGAAATGCAAGTTCAAGATGCCCCAGTTAGAATTTATGGGATACTTATTGTCTGCACGTGGTATTGGACCAACAGAATCCAAAGTTGAAGCAGTAGTCAATGCCAGAGAGCCTGAGTCTGTAGCAGAAGTGAGAAGTTTTATGGGACTTGTGAATTTCAGTGCAAAATTCATTCCAAATCTGGCCACAGTTTCAGAACCACTTCGACAGCTGACACGAAAAGTTGTAACATTCAAATGGGGTGAGAAGCAACAAGAAGCGTTCAAAGCTCTGAAGGAAACACTAGCTAGTGCGGAAGTGTTAGCTTACTATGACAAAGATGCCAAAACAAGAGTCATTGCTGATGCAAGTCCGGTTGGACTGGGTGCTGTTCTTGTTCAAGAACAAAATGGCAATTGGAGACCAGTCTACTACGCAAGCCGAAGTCTGACAGCAGTTGAAAGAAGATATTCCCAAACTGAAAGAGAAGCTCTGGCTCTAGTCTGGGCCTGTGAAAGGTTCCATGTTTATCTATATGGAAAACATTTTGAGTTGGAGACTGATCACAAACCACTTGAAGTGATCTATTCAAGTAAATCTCAGCCCTCTGCGAGAATTGAAAGATGGGTCTTACGACTTCAACCATATGAGTTTACAGTGATGTATCGTCCAGGCCCACAGAACATAGCTGATGCTTTATCTCGCCTAACCCAAGAAATTTCAAATGAAAGCAAGAATGTGGCAGAAGAATACATTCGGTATGTTGCAGAGAATGCAGCCCCCAGAGCCATACCTATCCAGGAAATTGAAGAAGCATCTGCTGAAGATGAAGAAATTGCAATGCTAAGGAAATGTGTTCAGACCAATGATTGGACTGTCGGCGAGCCAGCTTTCAAAGCTGTGAGAAACGAGTTAACTGTGCTAGGAAAGTTAGTGTTGAGAGGAACTAGATTAGTCATTCCGATGAAACTTCGCAAGCAAGTACTAGATCTGGCACATGAAGGCCATCAAGGGATCGTTAAGACCAAGCAAAGACTCCGTACCAAAGTATGGTGGCCCGGTATAGACCGTCAAGCAGAACAAAGGTGCAGAACATGTCATGGTTTCCAGCTTGTTGGGAAACCGTTGCCCCCAGAACCATTGAAGAGAACAGAACTGCCTACACAGCCATGGCAAGACCTCGCAGTAGATCTGCTGGGACCCCTTCCGACGGGTGAATATCTACTGGTGGTTGTTGATTATTTTAGTCGATTCTTTAAAGTAGCTGTAACCAAATCAGTGACATCTGGCAAAATGATTAGCTGTCTGGAAGCAATGTTTGCGACTCATGGATTACCACTGTCAATAAAAACAGACAATGGTCCACAATTTGTGTCAGAAGAGTTTGAAGTCTACCTCAAAGACAACAACATCGAACACAGAACATCGACTCCGTTGTGGCCACAAGCCAATGGTGAGGTAGAGAGACAAAATAGAAGTCTGCTGAAAGCGATGCGTGTTGCGCACAGCGAGGGACGTGACTGGCGGAAGGAATTGCAGAAATTCTTGCTTGGATACAGAAGCACGCCACACACAACTACTGGAGTGAGTCCTGCGAAATTGTTATTTGGAAGAGAGATTCGCTCAAAGCTCCCAGGTGTGGAAGAATTGCGCTCAGCTAGTAATGACAGTGAAGTCTTGGACAGAGATCGTGAAAGAAAGCAAAAGGGCAAAGACTATGCTGATAATCTGAGAGGTGCTTGTGAGTCTAACCTGAAAGAGGGAGACAAAGTTCTTCTTCAGAAACCGAAGACAGACAAGCTGTCACCATCATTTGAAGCCACACCCTATGAAGTGGTCAACAAACAAGGAGGTCATGTGGAAATTAAGTCTCCTGCTGGCATCCACTACAAAAGAAATGTTACTCATCTACAGAAGTATGAGGAGGACAAATCACAAGAACCAGCAGCCAGCAATCTTAAAGGGACGTTGTCAGAAGATCCAGAAACTAGTCAGGAAGAGGAACCAAGAGTTTCAACTCAGCATTATGCGTTGCGGCCTAGGCGGAATCGTCAACCTCAGAGGCTAAAAGATTATGAACTCGGGTGAAACTTTGTTTACACAATGGACAGTTTTTGCGAAGGACATTTCAACTTTATCAATATGTCATTTTTGCATTGATTTAAGTCTTGGACATTGGATCATTTTCCTTGAGTTAGTAGTCATTGAGAAACCGTTATAGTATGTATTGTCATTGTTTAAGAAACTGGACTGGACAATTTATTCGAAAAAGGGAGAGATTGTAGTATCTATGATGTAATCGTGTACGGTCGCAAGGTATTAGGGGTGATTAAAAGCACATGGTCAGGAGTGTCAAGTTAAATCTGTTTAATGCGTGCATTCTTTGTTAAATCAAGATGTTTCACCGACCGTGAAACACTACATCTACTCTCCTGCTATTCACATAATGGCATTAGTTTTCAATGTCTCCTACATGTAGCTAGTGATTCTTTTGGAAACAATCTGTTAGGTCAGATTGGGTATGATTTGAGTCCTAGATTGAATGTTTTTTTTTAGCATGAACGCCTCAATATTAATTTTATTTCAAACCAATTAGAACCTAGAAGTTCACTAATTTAAATTAAATTGTAAGGCTTATTAGCCAAGGCAAGAGACTATGATCTGGGCCAAGGGAAATCAGCAACGCCTTGTACTTATGTACATGTACATGACGAAGTTGTTTAACTCGAGAAAATAGCTTTCAGCTTTTAAATTTATCAGCTTGCACAGAGCGTCATGTCTGATAGCACAACGCCTAGCAGTTTCTTGGGGAATTTTTTTTGGAAAATTCAAATTACAGAAGTACTGTGAGAGATGATTTTTTGGGGGGAGGAGAGGGGGAGGAGGGGGCTTGCAAGAACGATGTTTTGGCAAGTGCATCATAGTTACAGCTTCCCAGAGCAGAGGGTAGGCCAAAAAGTCGTTTTTTTAGTTCTTCACACCTTGGTTATCCTTAATTACTTTGGGAGATGTGCAAACCATTCCAGCCGGATTAAAGAGCACTTATTTTATTTTCAAGTTAGATACAAACATTTTTCTAAGTTTACACAAGAGTATACTATAAACGTTTGATATTGTTTGGTGGAGATATGTTAGACATTTAGGAACTGAGTATAACTAATGAGGATATAATGATTCATTAAAATGCTGTCTTTCCGCTTAAGGAGGTAGCAGAGAATAAAAAGGTCAATATAAGCACAGCAGACAGTTCTGTTAGATGATCAAAATTTCCATTACATTGAAAATGCATTCTCTTTTGTCAATGATCAATTATAGAGGTGGATACAGAAAATTCAGAAAGAGGGAGCCAGATTTTTTTTTTAGCACGAACACAGCCTCTCCCAGTTCATATGAATATCCTAACTATAATTAATGGGTGACACTTTAGAATGTCTGAAATATTAAGTACCCCGAAAATTCAAAAACAAACAGATTTAAATTGAAGAAATAAATGATGCAGCTTGAAGTACAAACAGCCCTATGCATTTTAAGCTTGCTTGGCAAGAGGAAGGAAGTGATCTGAGTGAACAAAATCTTTTGTGTATTACTTTCTGGTTGTCTTGTTCAGGTTCAAGTGAAAACTACATAAGACAGAATGCCACAGCTTACCTGTTAGGGGTTGGTTAAAAACGTAACTACTTTTCTATTTCAATTGAACGGTTAACCATTTAAATCTTCTGACAAAGCTCAGCTTTATTGCTGCGTCTCGATCCCAGACAATGTTAAATGGTTTTTTCGTAATTGCTATCGAGCGGAAAAGCTATAATTCGAATGACACGAAGAAGTTTGGAACCAAAATGTTTTATCAGAATAGCTAATCGTTAACGAGGTTAATCGCGGCGGTTAACCCGGTTACACTTCTGAAAACCGAGGACACACCTCGCTTTCTACGCGTTCCGGTATTAGAGAAAGAAACGAAAAAAGACATGCATAATTCAGTCGCGTGTTTAGGCGGAAGCAACGCTTTATTGCTGTCCAGAGATAAACTCCGCGAAACAGCGAGGGCAAGGCGAAAATATCCACTTGCTTGGAAGATACGTGATGTCTTTTTCATATAGTGGTTAACTATTGTTTCTCTTTGTCATATAGTGGTTATCTATTGTTTTTTTTAAAAAAATAAACATAGAAAAAAGACACCAAGTACCTACCACTTGCTCAGTACCGACTGTTTTAACTGAATTTGCATTATTTCTGTTTCGCGCGAATCAACCACCCCTCATAAGACGTAGACAAGCTCATCTTTTTCAGGGCAGGAAATAGAAACATTCCATTTCAAACACAATATCTTGTACAAAGCTGGATTTTACGGGCGAGCAAGTGGGTCGCTTGCCCCTTGAGAGGCAACAGAAGGTTATGCCACGGACTTATTAATCGCCTACCGTAGAAGGTCATTTAGAAAGATGACTTCACGTTTCTTAGCGCCTACCCAGGTAAAACTTGCCATTGCATGCTGTTTCTCAGGCTTCAGTAGCGCTCGTAAGCTGTACCGAGAGACGGCGCAACTCCCCTCTTTTCCAACCTTTGTTAGAGCGAATGGTGTGACATTCTTTAAATTCTTCTTTCAGACAATCCCGGACATAAGAGTTGAGACACGAAGTTCTCCTCTCCCCCCACTTTCAATGTTGATAATCCAGTGATCTTTTCCCTTTTTGTTGGAAAAAACGCGATATTTTCCAATATTAATTAGGGAGGATGGGGGATACGTGATACAGCTCAAGTGTCCCAACTTCTTTTGGCCCGGATTGTACTTGAATGGGACAAACTATTGGTCAGTTGCTCCAACATATTCCAAAAGCCATTGTTGTTTGTGCGCTGTCAAGGCCAAAAAGGCTAACAAAAACATATAACAAAGAAGTTCACCAATTTTAATAACCACTGCCCTTATTAACTGTTGGCGAAATGATCCGTTTGGGGCTCTTGACCGCTTGTCTGTGATTTGTGATGGTCTAGCCGTCATACGAGCTAACTAATCCCTGAGGAATACAAGGCTATTTTACTTTTGGTCCCCAGCAAATCAGCTTAGGGATTGAAACAGAAAATGGAGTGATAGAATGTTGAATTGCTCACGGCATTCCGGGTGAAGGAATGGAACTTGAACACAAATAAGTGCTTTTTGTGGAAGTTAACGGTGTTTCTTTAATTTTGTCACTTAATCTAGCCATTGACTTTACAATCCACGTGACCTTTTATCAGCTTATAGGTCGATCATCTTCGTTACACCAAGCAATTTTATGCCTGGGGGATATGTCAAGTGCATAATCACATGCATTCGCATTCCTCTACAATTAAATCCAAGTTTTCCTGATGATAAGAACCATCGCCATTCCGGTAAATTACGCTTTGCGCAGAGTATCGTTTGGGCACACAGCAGGGTTCTGGCACTGAAGAATCAAAGGCCTGAACCGCGGAATGTACATGAGTGGTTCGAATAGGAGGACATCTACCGCTGCAGTAATGTGCATTAAACGGTCCAGGTGGTGCAAGGAACGAAGGGTAAAGCGCTGTTAAGTCGAGGTACCAATCACGCCGGCTACAGTAGGGATGCGCGTCACCTGCTGTTTAAAATGAGACAATGTAAATGACAATAACATTGAGTGACACAATAAATAATGTAAGTAGATTAGAGTAAGATTGCCTTGTTATTTAAACATTTTACGTACTTGTCAGTCTAGGAATAAAAACATTAAAAGAATGAGGTGTATGCCCATGATCTGTTCCTTCAGAGCCAACATTCTTCCCTCGACCTTCGATTTGTTACTGGCTTAGAAACCTCGCAGCGGTTTTTATCCTTTTTAGAGGGTTATAGGGTTTTGACAAGTATATATGAAATAATTCATATTTGAACTGCGGTTGTAGATGAAAGTGAAGAGTGATCATCGCGGTAACTTTTTTCAATTTAAGCAATTGCTTTCCAATTGCTTAAATTGGAAAAATTTACTGCGATAATCACTCTTCACTTTCATCTACAACCGCAGTTCAAATATGAATTATTTCATATATATTTCACATCATTTCACTCCTCACGGGAGATATGAACTCAATAAAATTGACCTTGCTTCGAATGCGTGGCTTCATAGCTCAGTTGGTAGAGCATCACACAGGTATCGCGGAGGTCACGGGTTTGAATCCCGTTGAAGCCCTGATTTTTTCAGGCTTCTTCTTTCCAATTGTTTAAATTGGAAAATTTACTTCGATGATCAATCTTCACTTTCATCTACAACCGCAGTTCAAGTATGAATTATTTCATATATACTTAACGTCATTTCACTTCTCACGGGAGATATGAACTCAATAAAACTGACCTTGGTCCCAATGCGTGGCTTCATAGCTTAGTTGGTAAAACATCGATGATCATTCTTCACTTTCCTCTACAGCCGCAGTTCAAATATGTTGTAAGCTGGTTCTAAGGCTACTCAATAATGAATTAACTAAACAAACTCAACGATCAAAGTGTTCAACATTCAACACGTTCTCCATGTTAATTCCCGCCACGGCTCATCTGCGGGGCGGCCCATAAAATGCCAGGGAACCCCACGCCGTAATGGGGTCCCCACAGGTTCAACAATCACAACAAAAAATGAATTATTTCATATATACTTCACATCATTTCACTCCTCACGGGAGAAATGAACTCAATAAAATTGACCTTGGTCCCAATGCGTGACTTCATAGCTTAGTTGGTAGAGCATTGCACCGGTATCGCGGAGGTCACGGGTTCGAATCCCCTTGAAGCCCCGATTTTTTCAGCTTTCCAATTGCTTAAATTAGAAAAATTTACTGCGATGATCACTCTATATCTTCACTTTTAGGGTTTTGTCAGTTGAAAAAAGTAACTGTGCATTACTTGTACTACTTCGGGAATATTCCAATTCGTTCAATTTAATTTTTGCAACATAATTTGCCTCCATAATCGTGTCCGTTTTTCTCATACATTTATCTTTGACTGTAAGTATCTATTCGAATTTATTAGTTTTTATTGATATTTTATCCATTGGTATTTATTAACTGACTGTAAATATCTATCAGATACAATTAGCCTTTCTAACTATTACTGATTAATGATAGTATGGATGAATAAGTCAATGATCATCGCCGTTACATACGCAACTTTTTGCGTTATACTACCAGCCTCAAACAGATTTCGCTAAAGGCGTGTAGTGTAAATCTAAATGATGAGGGGAGGTGATTTTAATTTAGATTAAAATGGACGAAAGAACGAACGAACGAACAAACCACCGAATGAGCCACCGAATGAATGAAGGTAGGAAGGAAGCAAGGAAGGAAGGAAGGAAAGAAAGAAGGAAAAAAGGAAGGAAGGATGGATGGATGGATAGGATAGAATAGGATAAAATAGGATAGGATAGGATAGGATAGAATAGGATGGATGGATGGATGGATGGATGGATAGGATAGGATAGGATAGGATAGGATAGGATAGGATAGGATAGGATAGGATAGGAAAACTTTATTTACCCACGGTGATTTTGATCAAAAGATTACAAAAACATTGCACTTTTGTTCTTCACAAAAGCCGTGCAAATAATTACATTTTACGTTTTAAAATATATCTACTCGTTTACATCAATAAACTAATCAAACAAGTTAAGTGTATCACTAAAAGTCAATAGGGAGATTGAGAGATTCTAATTTGCGTTTAAAGGCTGTTATGGATTTTTCGTATTTCATTTCATCAGGTAATGCATTCCAGATTTTTGCCCCAGTATAAGCAAACCTCATCCGGTAGTAATCGGTTTAGTCAATGGTTACTATACACTATCTCAATTAGATTTCATTTTACCCTGCGTCTGTCAGTTCAATTTAAGATTACGTGGAAATGTGATGCTATTCTTCTTGTTGGACTTGGACTGTTGAGAACAATTCAAAGAAAATAACGATTGCACTGTGTTAGTTATGAAACTCTATTGGAATGAAAATGTCTTCATATTTTGCCATTGAATTTAGGAGAACACCTGCAGTCGAAGAACTCCGCCATAAAACCAATAGGCAATCAGTCAAAATTGAAGGAATTACTCACCTTACGGCGCTATTATTATTATCTAGTACTAATAAAACAAACTGTGAAAGAAGTGAAAATGAACAGAACATGCTTGGCAACGCCAAGAGACAGGAATCAGAAAAAGGGCCTTTGATACTTACGATTCTTTGATCTTGTGTTCGAGGAAACAGTGAGAAAACTGATCAAATTAATCTTATTTTATTCAGTGTTAGCATCTCACTAATTATTTATTGCGGGATGTATTCTTTCATTGTCTTGTCTACCTTAAAAGGACATGAAACCACGAGATTTTTAGATTATTTTGCAAGAGGTGACTTCAGGCTGCCAATCTTTTGAAGCGTGAGAGAATAAACTGGCTTAAATTTCCAACAAAAAATATTGAAAAGGTCTTTGGTTCTTTGCGTTTATTCTCTCATCGCTTCAAAGATTGGCAGCCTGAAGTCACCTCTTGCAAAATAATCTAAAAATCTCGTGGTTTCATGTCCTTTTAAGGTAGACAAGACAATGAAAGAATACATCCCGCAATAAATAATTAGTGAGATGCTAACACTGAATAAAATAAGATTAATTTGATCAGTTTTCTCACTGTTTCCTCGAACACAAGATCAAAGAATCGTAAGTATCAAAGGCCCTTTTTCTGATTCCTGTCTCTTGGCGTTGCCAAGCATGTTCTGTTCATTTTCACTTCTTTCACAGTTTGTTTTATTAGTACTAGATAATAATAATAGCGCCGTAAGGTGAGTAATTCCTTCAATTTTGACTGATTGCCTATTGGTTTTATGGCGGAGTTCTTCGACTGCAGGTGTTCTCCTAAATTCAATGGCAAAATATGAAGACATTTTCATTCCAATAGAGTTTCATAACTAACACAGTGCAATCGTTATTTTCTTTGAATTGTTCTCAACAGTCCAAGTCCAACAAGAAGAATAGCATCACATTTCCACGTAATCTTAAATTGAACTGACAGACGCAGGGTAAAATGAAATCTAATTGAGATAGTGTATAGTAACCATTGACTAAACCGATTACTACCGGATGAGGTTTGCTTATACTGGGGCAAAAATCTGGAATGCATTACCTGATGAAATGAAATACGAAAAATCCATAACAGCCTTTAAACGCAAATTAGAATCTCTCAATCTCCCTATTGACTTTTAGTGATACACTTAACTTGTTTGATTAGTTTATTGATGTAAACGAGTAGATATATTTTAAAACGTAAAATGTAATTATTTGCACGGCTTTTGTGAAGAACAAAAGTGCAATGTTTTTGTAATCTTTTGATCAAAATCACCGTGGGTAAATAAAGTTTTCCTATCCTATCCTATCCTATCCTATCCTATCCTATCCTATCCTATCCTATCCTATCCATCCATCCATCCATCCATCCATCCTATTCTATCCTATCCTATCCTATCCTATTTTATCCTATTCTATCCTATCCATCCATCCATCCTTCCTTCCTTTTTTCCTTCTTTCTTTCCTTCCTTCCTTCCTTGCTTCCTTCCTACCTTCATTCATTCGGTGGCTCATTCGGTGGTTTGTTCGTTCGTTCGTTCTTTCGTCCATTTTAATCTAAATTAAAATCACCTCCCCTCATCATTTAGATTTACACTACACGCCTTTAGCGAAATCTGTTTGAGGCTGGTAGTATAACGCAAAAAGTTGCGTATGTAACGGCGATGATCATTGACTTATTCATCCATACTATCATTAATCAGTAATAGTTAGAAAGGCTAATTGTATCTGATAGATATTTACAGTCAGTTAATAAATACCAATGGATAAAATATCAATAAAAACTAATAAATTCGAATAGATACTTACAGTCAAAGATAAATGTATGAGAAAAACGGACACGATTATGGAGGCAAATTATGTTGCAAAAATTAAATTGAACGAATTGGAATATTCCCGAAGTAGTACAAGTAATGCACAGTTACTTTTTTCAACTGACAAAACCCTAAAAGTGAAGATATAGAGTGATCATCGCAGTAAATTTTTCTAATTTAAGCAATTGGAAAGCTGAAAAAATCGGGGCTTCAAGGGGATTCGAACCCGTGACCTCCGCGATACCGGTGCAATGCTCTACCAACTAAGCTATGAAGTCACGCATTGGGACCAAGGTCAATTTTATGAGTTCATTTCTCCCGTGAGGAGTGAAATGATGTGAAGTATATATGAAATAATTCATTTTTTGTTGTGATTGTTGAACCTGTGGGGACCCCATTACGGCGTGGGGTTCCCTGGCATTTTATGGGCCGCCCCGCAGATGAGCCGTGGCGGGAATTAACATGGAGAACGTGTTGAATGTTGAACACTTTGATCGTTGAGTTTGTTTAGTTAATTCATTATTGAGTAGCCTTAGAACCAGCTTACAACATATTTGAACTGCGGCTGTAGAGGAAAGTGAAGAATGATCATCGATGTTTTACCAACTAAGCTATGAAGCCACGCATTGGGACCAAGGTCAGTTTTATTGAGTTCATATCTCCCGTGAGAAGTGAAATGACGTTAAGTATATATGAAATAATTCATACTTGAACTGCGGTTGTAGATGAAAGTGAAGATTGATCATCGAAGTAAATTTTCCAATTTAAACAATTGGAAAGAAGAAGCCTGAAAAAATCAGGGCTTCAACGGGATTCAAACCCGTGACCTCCGCGATACCTGTGTGATGCTCTACCAACTGAGCTATGAAGCCACGCATTCGAAGCAAGGTCAATTTTATTGAGTTCATATCTCCCGTGAGGAGTGAAATGATGTGAAATATATATGAAATAATTCATATTTGAACTGCGGTTGTAGATGAAAGTGAAGAGTGATTATCGCAGTAAATTTTTCCAATTTAAGCAATTGGAAAGCAATTGCTTAAATTGAAAAAAGTTACCGCGATGATCACTCTTCACTTTCATCTACAACCGCAGTTCAAATATGAATTATTTCATATATACTTGTCAAAACCCTATAACCCTCTAAAAAGGATAAAAACCGCTGCGAGGTTTCTAAGCCAGTAACAAATCGAAGGTCGAGGGAAGAATGTTGGCTCTGAAGGAACAGATCATGGGCATACACCTCATTCTTTTAATGTTTTTATTCCTAGACTGACAAGTACGTAAAATGTTTAAATAACAAGGCAATCTTACTCTAATCTACTTACATTATTTATTGTGTCACTCAATGTTATTGTCATTTACATTGTCTCATTTTAAACAGCAGGTGACGCGCATCCCTACTGTAGCCGGCGTGATTGGTACCTCGACTTAACAGCGCTTTACCCTTCGTTCCTTGCACCACCTGGACCGTTTAATGCACATTACTGCAGCGGTAGATGTCCTCCTATTCGAACCACTCATGTACATTCCGCGGTTCAGGCCTTTGATTCTTCAGTGCCAGAACCCTGCTGTGTGCCCAAACGATACTCTGCGCAAAGCGTAATTTACCGGAATGGCGATGGTTCTTATCATCAGGAAAACTTGGATTTAATTGTAGAGGAATGCGAATGCATGTGATTATGCACTTGACATATCCCCCAGGCATAAAATTGCTTGGTGTAACGAAGATGATCGACCTATAAGCTGATAAAAGGTCACGTGGATTGTAAAGTCAATGGCTAGATTAAGTGACAAAATTAAAGAAACACCGTTAACTTCCACAAAAAGCACTTATTTGTGTTCAAGTTCCATTCCTTCACCCGGAATGCCGTGAGCAATTCAACATTCTATCACTCCATTTTCTGTTTCAATCCCTAAGCTGATTTGCTGGGGACCAAAAGTAAAATAGCCTTGTATTCCTCAGGGATTAGTTAGCTCGTATGACGGCTAGACCATCACAAATCACAGACAAGCGGTCAAGAGCCCCAAACGGATCATTTCGCCAACAGTTAATAAGGGCAGTGGTTATTAAAATTGGTGAACTTCTTTGTTATATGTTTTTGTTAGCCTTTTTGGCCTTGACAGCGCACAAACAACAATGGCTTTTGGAATATGTTGGAGCAACTGACCAATAGTTTGTCCCATTCAAGTACAATCCGGGCCAAAAGAAGTTGGGACACTTGAGCTGTATCACGTATCCCCCATCCTCCCTAATTAATATTGGAAAATATCGCGTTTTTTCCAACAAAAAGGGAAAAGATCACTGGATTATCAACATTGAAAGTGGGGGGAGAGGAGAACTTCGTGTCTCAACTCTTATGTCCGGGATTGTCTGAAAGAAGAATTTAAAGAATGTCACACCATTCGCTCTAACAAAGGTTGGAAAAGAGGGGAGTTGCGCCGTCTCTCGGTACAGCTTACGAGCGCTACTGAAGCCTGAGAAACAGCATGCAATGGCAAGTTTTACCTGGGTAGGCGCTAAGAAACGTGAAGTCATCTTTCTAAATGACCTTCTACGGTAGGCGATTAATAAGTCCGTGGCATAACCTTCTGTTGCCTCTCAAGGGGCAAGCGACCCACTTGCTCGCCCGTAAAATCCAGCTTTGTACAAGATATTGTGTTTGAAATGGAATGTTTCTATTTCCTGCCCTGAAAAAGATGAGCTTGTCTACGTCTTATGAGGGGTGGTTGATTCGCGCGAAACAGAAATAATGCAAATTCAGTTAAAACAGTCGGTACTGAGCAAGTGGTAGGTACTTGGTGTCTTTTTTCTATGTTTATTTTTTTAAAAAAACAATAGATAACCACTATATGACAAAGAGAAACAATAGTTAACCACTATATGAAAAAGACATCACGTATCTTCCAAGCAAGTGGATATTTTCGCCTTGCCCTCGCTGTTTCGCGGAGTTTATCTCTGGACAGCAATAAAGCGTTGCTTCCGCCTAAACACGCGACTGAATTATGCATGTCTTTTTTCGTTTCTTTCTCTAATACCGGAACGCGTAGAAAGCGAGGTGTGTCCTCGGTTTTCAGAAGTGTAACCGGGTTAACCGCCGCGATTAACCTCGTTAACGATTAGCTATTCTGATAAAACATTTTGGTTCCAAACTTCTTCGTGTCATTCGAATTATAGCTTTTTCCGCTCGATAGCAATTACGAAAAAACCATTTAACATTGTCTGGGATCGAGACGCAGCAATAAAGCTGAGCTTTGTCAGAAGATTTAAATGGTTAACCGTTCAATTGAAATAGAAAAGTAGTTACGTTTTTAACCAACCCCTAACAGGTAAGCTGTGGCATTCTGTCTTATGTAGTTTTCACTTGAACCTGAACAAGACAACCAGAAAGTAATACACAAAAGATTTTGTTCACTCAGATCACTTCCTTCCTCTTGCCAAGCAAGCTTAAAATGCATAGGGCTGTTTGTACTTCAAGCTGCATCATTTATTTCTTCAATTTAAATCTGTTTGTTTTTGAATTTTCGGGGTACTTAATATTTCAGACATTCTAAAGTGTCACCCATTAATTATAGTTAGGATATTCATATGAACTGGGAGAGGCTGTGTTCGTGCTAAAAAAAAAATCTGGCTCCCTCTTTCTGAATTTCTGTATCCACCTCTATAATTGATCATTGACAAAAGAGAATGCATTTTCAATGTAATGGAAATTTTGATCATCTAACAGAACTGTCTGCTGTGCTTATATTGACCTTTTTATTCTCTGCTACCTCCTTAAGCGGAAAGACAGCATTTTAATGAATCATTATATCCTCATTAGTTATACTCAGTTCCTAAATGTCTAACATATCTCCACCAAACAATATCAAACGTTTATAGTATACTCTTGTGTAAACTTAGAAAAATGTTTGTATCTAACTTGAAAATAAAATAAGTGCTCTTTAATCCGGCTGGAATGGTTTGCACATCTCCCAAAGTAATTAAGGATAACCAAGGTGTGAAGAACTAAAAAAACGACTTTTTGGCCTACCCTCTGCTCTGGGAAGCTGTAACTATGATGCACTTGCCAAAACATCGTTCTTGCAAGCCCCCTCCTCCCCCTCTCCTCCCCCCAAAAAATCATCTCTCACAGTACTTCTGTAATTTGAATTTTCCAAAAAAAATTCCCCAAGAAACTGCTAGGCGTTGTGCTATCAGACATGACGCTCTGTGCAAGCTGATAAATTTAAAAGCTGAAAGCTATTTTCTCGAGTTAAACAACTTCGTCATGTACATGTACATAAGTACAAGGCGTTGCTGATTTCCCTTGGCCCAGATCATAGTCTCTTGCCTTGGCTAATAAGCCTTACAATTTAATTTAAATTAGTGAACTTCTAGGTTCTAATTGGTTTGAAATAAAATTAATATTGAGGCGTTCATGCTAAAAAAAAACATTCAATCTAGGACTCAAATCATACCCAATCTGACCTAACAGATTGTTTCCAAAAGAATCACTAGCTACATGTAGGAGACATTGAAAAACTAATGCCATTATGTGAATAGCAGGAGAGTAGATGTAGTGTTTCACGGTCGGTGAAACATCTTGATTTAACAAAGAATGCACGCATTAAACAGATTTAACTTGACACTCCTGACCATGTGCTTTTAATCACCCCTAATACCTTGCGACCGTACACGATTACATCATAGATACTACAATCTCTCCCTTTTTCGAATAAATTGTCCAGTCCAGTTTCTTAAACAATGACAATACATACTATAACGGTTTCTCAATGACTACTAACTCAAGGAAAATGATCCAATGTCCAAGACTTAAATCAATGCAAAAATGACATATTGATAAAGTTGAAATGTCCTTCGCAAAAACTGTCCATTGTGTAAACAAAGTTTCACCCGAGTTCATAATCTTTTAGCCTCTGAGGTTGACGATTCCGCCTAGGCCGCAACGCATAATGCTGAGTTGAAACTCTTGGTTCCTCTTCCTGACTAGTTTCTGGATCTTCTGACAACGTCCCTTTAAGATTGCTGGCTGCTGGTTCTTGTGATTTGTCCTCCTCATACTTCTGTAGATGAGTAACATTTCTTTTGTAGTGGATGCCAGCAGGAGACTTAATTTCCACATGACCTCCTTGTTTGTTGACCACTTCATAGGGTGTGGCTTCAAATGATGGTGACAGCTTGTCTGTCTTCGGTTTCTGAAGAAGAACTTTGTCTCCCTCTTTCAGGTTAGACTCACAAGCACCTCTCAGATTATCAGCATAGTCTTTGCCCTTTTGCTTTCTTTCACGATCTCTGTCCAAGACTTCACTGTCATTACTAGCTGAGCGCAATTCTTCCACACCTGGGAGCTTTGAGCGAATCTCTCTTCCAAATAACAATTTCGCAGGACTCACTCCAGTAGTTGTGTGTGGCGTGCTTCTGTATCCAAGCAAGAATTTCTGCAATTCCTTCCGCCAGTCACGTCCCTCGCTGTGCGCAACACGCATCGCTTTCAGCAGACTTCTATTTTGTCTCTCTACCTCACCATTGGCTTGTGGCCACAACGGAGTCGATGTTCTGTGTTCGATGTTGTTGTCTTTGAGGTAGACTTCAAACTCTTCTGACACAAATTGTGGACCATTGTCTGTTTTTATTGACAGTGGTAATCCATGAGTCGCAAACATTGCTTCCAGACAGCTAATCATTTTGCCAGATGTCACTGATTTGGTTACAGCTACTTCAAAGAATCGACTAAAATAATCAACAACCACCAGTAGATATTCACCCGTCGGAAGGGGTCCCAGCAGATCTACTGCGAGGTCTTGCCATGGCTGTGTAGGCAGTTCTGTTCTCTTCAATGGTTCTGGGGGCAACGGTTTCCCAACAAGCTGGCAACCATGACATGTTCTGCACCTTTGTTCTGCTTGACGGTCTATACCGGGCCACCATACTTTGGTACGGAGTCTTTGCTTGGTCTTAACGATCCCTTGATGGCCTTCATGTGCCAGATCTAGTACTTGCTTGCGAAGTTTCATCGGAATGACTAATCTAGTTCCTCTCAACACTAACTTTCCTAGCACAGTTAACTCGTTTCTCACAGCTTTGAAAGCTGGCTCGCCGACAGTCCAATCATTGGTCTGAACACATTTCCTTAGCATTGCAATTTCTTCATCTTCAGCAGATGCTTCTTCAATTTCCTGGATAGGTATGGCTCTGGGGGCTGCATTCTCTGCAACATACCGAATGTATTCTTCTGCCACATTCTTGCTTTCATTTGAAATTTCTTGGGTTAGGCGAGATAAAGCATCAGCTATGTTCTGTGGGCCTGGACGATACATCACTGTAAACTCATATGGTTGAAGTCGTAAGACCCATCTTTCGATTCTCGCAGAGGGCTGAGATTTACTTGAATAGATCACTTCAAGTGGTTTGTGATCAGTCTCCAACTCAAAATGTTTTCCATATAGATAAACATGGAACCTTTCACAGGCCCAGACTAGAGCCAGAGCTTCTCTTTCAGTTTGGGAATATCTTCTTTCAACTGCTGTCAGACTTCGGCTTGCGTAGTAGACTGGTCTCCAATTGCCATTTTGTTCTTGAACAAGAACAGCACCCAGTCCAACCGGACTTGCATCAGCAATGACTCTTGTTTTGGCATCTTTGTCATAGTAAGCTAACACTTCCGCACTAGCTAGTGTTTCCTTCAGAGCTTTGAAACGCTTCTTGTTGCTTCTCACCCCATTTGAATGTTACACCTTTTCGTGTCAGCTGTCGAAGTGGTTCTGAAACTGTGGCCAGATTTGGAATGAATTTTGCACTGAAATTCACAAGTCCCATAAAACTTCTCACTTCTGCTACAGACTCAGGCTCTCTGGCATTGACTACTGCTTCAACTTTGGATTCTGTTGGTCCAATACCACGTGCAGACAATAAGTATCCCATAAATTCTAACTGGGGCATCTTGAACTTGCATTTCTCACCATTCAAGGTCAAACCTCTTTGTTGCAATCTTTGTAGCAGCTTCTCAAGCCTCTCATCATGTTGCTGGTCATCTTTACCATGAAGAATGATATCATCAGATATATTACGCACTCCTTCACATCCATGCAGAGCTTGCTGGATAGCATGCTGATAGATCTCAGGAGCAGAGGTTACGCCAAACATTAATCTCTTGTAACGATAAAGTCCAGCATGTGTTGAGAATGTTGTGATGTCACGTGATTCTTCACTCAGTTCCAGTTGATGATAGCCCCATTTAAGGTCTAACTTAGAGAACACACTGCTTTGGGTCATGTCCTGGAGGACCTCATCAACGGTGGGGATTGGATGTCTTTCTCTCACAATAGCTTCATTTGCTCTGCGCATATTAATGCACAATCGAATCTCACCAGAAGGTTTGGGAACTACTACTATTGGGCTGACCCAAGGGGTTGGTCCTTTTACTTTCTCAATAATGTCCATCTGCTCTAACTCATGCAACTTGCTCTCTACGTTCTCTCGCAGACTAAATGGCACTCGCCTAGGATGCTGGGCAACTGGATTGACTTCTTTATTCACATGGATTTTAACTTGATAGTCAGTTAACTTGCCCACTCCTTCAAAACATGCTTTGTATTTATCAACAAGGTCTGGTGTACTTACAGCATTAACCTGTGGTCCCAGTCTTAGTACATCCAATTCCATGGCTGTCTTCCTGCCCATTATTGGCCTGCCTTCATTGCAGATGACAATAAATTCAGCTGTGGCATCTTTTCCAGCTAAGTTTACTAATGCCTCGAACTTTCCCAGCGTGTCCAGTGGCTCTGA
>JAHPZR010019570.1:7500-10000 GCA_019787425.1 Platygyra sinensis
CGACCTTAAACTTTTTTTTTTCTTTTTTTTTTTTTTCCAACTGTTTGTCTTAACTTGTAACGAGATCGCAATAACAATGCTCGGGAATCATCTGCATGTAATTTGTTATTGGTGATGGTTTTGTCTGTAATAGGCCTTTCTATGCCCTTATCTAGGAAAATTGGTAACCCATGAAAACTAGTTATCACGTGACTGTCTGGAGAACCGGATGTATCCACGTACGCCAGTTGCAAAAATATAATTACAGGCTTTCAAGGTCTTGTTTTCATTCACCAAAGCAGAAAATTACCTCTTTAGACCTTAAAATGGAAGGATCAGAAGAAGCACCAAACATGTTTAAGAGACACCATGGAAGAGGAAAATCATGGCAAGGAAAATCATTTAAACATTGCTGGTGAAGAATAAGTGAATAACAATTATTTTCTCTCGGTGACCGCAAATTCAAAACAGTGTAAGTCGATGGATTAAATGCGGCTTCCAGGACTTGACAAAAGAACTTGAAGTTATTTAAGAATTTTTTAAGGGACTGGGAAAGCTACAGTCAATAAAATAACTGCCGGAAAACGTCGGAAAAACTAATTAAATTAAGAGTGTCCATGAGAAAAAATACAGGTGCATCGTGATACAGCTCAAATCATTGATCTCGTTCAAGCTTGCCACAATTGCTGGGTTTGGAGGGTGAAAGATCATTAATAACGATAATAATAATAATAATAATAATAATAATAATAATAATAATAGTAAAAATAATAAGAACTTTATTCATAGGTTAAAAAAAAGACTATTTACAGATTCAAGAATATGAAATATTAAAATATTAAACCCTATATTACGTTCTTCTATGTGCATGAAAGAGAATTGTCGAAAGATGACTATCTAAGACCACTACTAATAACAATTATAAAAAGCATCAAAAATCAAAAAAAATAATTCCGACTGACAAAAAAAAAGTTACTACTTAAATTATGGCTTGCGCACTTTCCGATGTAATGTAATAATAATTTAATAATAATAATAATAATAATAATAATAATAATGGTAATAATAATAATAATAATAATAATAATGTACTTAATTTTTAATTTAATAATAACTTTATTTAAGTGTAAAGTGTATTTGGCACCGTAGTGCTATAGCTAATTAGAAGAAGTACGTTATGTAAGGAACTCTTCAGTGGCATTGATACGCAAGGGAACCATAAACTCAGTCACCTTCCGCCAGTGCGTTCTCAGAAGAATTATAATCTGAGATGGACTGGCGCTTTTGCCGCGCCTTTCTGCAAGACAAACAGGTTCAGAGACAGCTTTATCAGTAGCCACTGTATTCACCTAATTCAGCGAATTGGCTGCAAGGTGTATTTACTAATAAACGGTCTTACTACTTACTACTTCTACTACTTGGGGACACTGTAAATAAATAACTAAATGTAGCAAACAGAACATAAACTATTAAGAATCCCGACTGGTGGGAGGCTGAGCAGTTGGCCATCTACACTACGCGGTCGAGGAGTTGAACTGGGTCTACCGAAAACAAATCCAGATAGCAGTAGGGTGGAGGATTTGAACCAGGGACCTCCAGATTTCAAATCCAGCGCCCTAAACCACTCGGCCACGCTGCCTCCACAAAAAGTTGGCAAAGTAATTTGCAAAAAGTAGGTAAAATAATTTTGTTCCCTTCAAATTGGAGAGATCCCTTGAGGATATGGGACTAATTTATGATACCTGATCATCTCTTTTTCGTTGAGTATTTTTAAAACAAAAAAGACCGCGTGAAGCTGATGAAATCTACTGAATCGAGTTCTACGATTGGCAGACTCAAAGCATATTCATCTCAACCAAGCAATTTGCTTCCTCTCAGTGGTTCCATCTCAAGTAATACACATCTTTCGTAGCCTGGTTCCGTAGTCGTTGTGAATAGCCTTTATCGATGTTAAATATGTGTGTGTGTGAGTAGGCGTACTGTTTACATATGACAATTTCATGAAACACACAACCCGTTTTAGATTTACTGTCTTAACCTAACTTTAGATCTGTTTTCTATGTTTTGTAGCTATTGTATAGAGTTAGGGTCTACTGTGTTGACCCCTTTGTTGCTTCCTTTGTTTTACGTCACTGGTAAGTGTTACAGGCTCTTACACCGAGGTGAGGCACTTGCTATATACTTCTTGAAAGAGCCGGAAATTGCAAGAGATCTTAAAAGAGAAATTGCAAGAATGTGGAACATGAGAACTGTGCAGGTGGTACCAATTCTTGTAGGATCATTGGGAAGGGTAACAAAAAGATTGGTCAAGTGGCTGGGAAAGCTGAATGTCAAAATTAGTATTTCATTACTGTAGCAAACTAAGTTACTGGGAACGGCGAGGGTTTTGAGAAAGATTTTGGAGCTGTAGACTAAGGAGAAAACTCTAAGGGTCCTTTGGCCATGGGCTATGACCCGCTCCCTTAGGAAGCAAATCGGAAAAAAAAAGATCTGTCCACTTCACAAAGATGATAATAATAAT
>JAHPZR010019570.1:15000-38123 GCA_019787425.1 Platygyra sinensis
ACGTTAGAGTTAAGGTCAGGACGCGTTAGGGTTAGTGCAGTGTTAGGCCAAGGAAAACAATCAAGATGTAACCTTAAAAAATGTTGATTTCAGGTTTTTAAAACCGTTAAAATTGTGATTTCACGTTATCACGCGACCGCAAAGACGTTAATTTCACTCAAATTACAGCCAAATGTTCACTTTACGCGATTTCACGTTAAGGCATGACGGCAAGGATGTTGATTTCACTTCAAATCCAGCAAGCTGTTCATTTCACCCAGCACGTAAACTCGAAAACGGCGATTTCGGGCCTAAATAGGTTAAAATGTTGATTTCACGTTAAAGCGTCACAGCAAGGATCTCTATTTTATTTTAACTGCCTGCAACGTATAAGCTTAAAAATGTAGGGCTGACAGATTAACAGATTAACCCTTCTGTGCAACGTACAGGTCTCTCTCCTTACATCTGCATGGCCCCTGATCCCAGAAGTTTAAAACACTACAAATCATGCCGATTTGAAGTAAAATCAACGCAACCTGGATCACAGATCTATGTTTGAATCAATCGATCGCTGCTTGTTGGCCATTATTATGTTGGAATAAAAAAGGAAAAAAACACGCTCTGTAATTAGTTAAATATTATTGTGATTTACGGAGTCTTGTCTTGTCTTGTCTTGGCTTGTCTTGCCGAACGTGATCGAAATGCATGCCGGGAAGGTTCTGTTACACCTCGTGCGCGGGTAAACATGGAGGATGATGCAAGAAAAATTTTATAAGTCTAAAAGCAGTTCTCATTTTCCAAACTTTGAAGCTAGCAACGCTTGGTAAATGGGCCACAACTCACGACAGGGTTTTATTCTTGGGCAAGAACTGCTCTTGGACTTTGCTGCCTGGATCGACCTGACTTCGAATGCTGATAACTGACTTGCCGCTGATATCAGTTGCGTTGGAAGTTACAGAACACGTTTTGCTTCTTTAAAACGTGCTGGTGACTTGCGGGTTTATCAAGGCTTTATGATGCCTATCAACCACCAGGCAGGCTACAAGGTACTTAAAAACAATGCTTAAGGTCGCCGAACACAGTTTTGGCGCGCGCTCTTGCTAACGCGATTCAGCGCGCGCACAAGCTAAGTATTGCATAAAAACAAACTTGGCATAAATAGAGCGATCATTTTATTTGCTCAATGTCTGCGCTATCTGTACTTTTTTTTTTCTTCACAAATGAACACAATGTATTGAATTGATGGTTTTACTCTTTTATTACAAAGGTATGTTAGAAAGGTAACGATGCAAAGAACTCAGCTCTGCTATTTCTTTGTTGCTAAAAGAACCCAGTTAAATGCAGCACATGCGTAGTAAGTCGAAAAAAGTGCGATTGAGTGAAAAATTGACTTCTCGGAGGCGCTTATTTCTCGAGAACCACTCATTAGAATTTCACGAAATTTGGCACGAAAATACTTTAGGAAATAAGTAACTGGAGAATTGAAAAAAAATTGAACTTTAACAAAGGAAATTCAAGATATGCCAGTGAACCTTCAAAGAGGGATAATTAAAGATCTGTTTGTTAAATTATTATTAAAATAGCGCTAACTTGCGAGTATCGTTACAAGCTTGTTGCATGCAAATTATAAAGAAAATCTAATGACTAGATTTTTATGCAAATAAACAAAACCGATTTTAAACACCTGTTTATATTTGATCATGTTGCCATGGCAACGGTACATACGTCAGCTTGATTATCAAAAAGTTGAAGTTTGTGTTGTTAACTTGCTTGCTGCCATTTTTGGTGACCAAAGGATCAAGGGTTTTAGAGAGAAATGTAAATGAAACAGGGGTATCAAAAACTGTGTTCAGCCACCTTAAGATATTAGTCGAAAGAGCTGTACTGCATCATGCATCACTTCTCTTTGCTTTGACGCTCGATCAAAATTCACGTGTTGTCTCACGTCACAATAACCTGTATAAAAAAATCTCTCCAGATTCCCGCTGTATACGCATTTTTTTAAAAATAGATATCTTCATTTTTGAAAAAAGAAAAGGAACAGAGCGAAAAAAAAAATTGAGCGACCTCGTATCGAACCGGCGTCACGGCAAAACAAATTCGAATCTGGCCCGTTCAGCGCCTCATCCGCTTGTGCTAACGAAGCAGTAGTAAGAGATTAAGGTATTATAGTGACTTCATGGCTTAGCGAAACAAAAGGTTTCTTTTGTTTTCCATTCAACAAAAGGTCCCCAGAGGATGCCCTTGGAAAAATGTGTTTTTTGCATACGTAATATCTCAAAAAGGAAGCAAACTTCAGGGAAAAAACATGCAGAACATTGTTTGACACACGGAAACAAAACTGCATGCGAAATTTGGAGCGTTTTTGACAAAGTTCACTTTTCAGTAAAAAACCTAGGTAACGCCCTTTTTCCGCCGAAGCCTTCAATTACTGTCAAAAAGCCCATGTACATAACACACGTATGTTGCTAAACTGGTTAAACACTTGTATGCATGCCATAATAAGCTTATTAAAATGTCACATTGAAACTTGCTGTGATTTGTGCACATATCCATAGTACTGTACCTCAAAGAAAATTCTAAGAAATACAAGATAAGTTTTCAAAGAAATTCTTACCTGGAATTAAGAAAATCTGGTTTTTGGGCTCTAAGATTGGGGGGTTGACTTAAACTTGGGATTGAAAATACAATGGTAAAATTAATACAGTATTTGCATGACCTTGTCAATTGTTTTCAAAACCCTTGCAAACATATCACAGCTGATTGAAGCAAACCTCCATTTTGAAAGCAGTGCAGTGTTCCAGATAAGAGACGGGTCTCGGGTCAAAAACCCGATGGCTACCTGAGCCAGCACTGACAAAAAGGAAAATCATTTTGTTCTGTTTTCCTAGTATGAATTTTCATTACCAGAAAGCATTCTGAGGTATCGAATTTCAAACATCTTTAGACTCCTGAAAGTCAATCCTCTATCTGTTTGCCCAACAAACCCCCACCCCGACCCACCCCCTTAGCTTTACGTAGTGCTGCAGCTGCGATTAGCCAGGTAGACCTACTTTGTGCGACCCTCCTGAAAATTACATGACCCCTTTCCAAAAAAATTAACTGGAACACTGCAGTGTATTCAGGACTTCGCCATAGTTCCCCTTTGTTTTAATTTATCATGATTTATTATCTTGTTAGGTGGACTGTACTGAAGCAGGAAAAGAAACTTGTGGTAAATATGGAGTCAGTGGATATCCAACACTAAAAGTTTTTCGCAATGGAGAAATGTCAAAGGATTATGATGGTGGTCGGGATTCTAGTAAGTGTTTGATTGCATTTAACATACTGTATAAGCCTGTAAATACTTTTTGCTTATGTATCCCTTTTGTTTACTCTTTCAGAGGGCATCATTGCATACATGAAGAAACAAGCTGGACCTTCATCTAAAGGTCAGTATTAAACAAGAGAGGAACCAAGGTTGGGTTAATGTGCTGTGAAGTGAATCTTTGCCCCAGGGGTGCTTGGGATTTCAAGTGACATGGTGATGGAATGGGGACAAAAGTCAAAACCTTCAAAAATCCGTAGGGCATTCAACAATCCTTCCCAGAAAAAATCCCTAGGGCATTGACCAATCCCAGAAAAAAATCACTAGGGCACTAGGGCATTCAACTATCCTTCCCAGAATAAAATCCCTTGGGCATTCAACAATCCTTTCCAGACAAAAAAACTCTAGAGCATTCAACAATCCCTCAAAAATTTGGTTGCCAACAATTAACCCCAACAAAAACTCATACCGAATTTCCGAGTCTAAAAAGATTCTAGAAGGGTTTTAAGGTTCATAATAAATATGTTTGTTCATCATCTGAATTTATCCTTTTCTTATCTGGAAGTTATCTACACTACTGTGGGAAAAAAAAACCAAGGATGTCTTCTGTTTTAGTCTCATTGTACGTGTAAATCCCTATTTAAAGGGGCAGTGTCACGAGCATTTTGCTGTTTTAGGTCAATTCTGTGCTAAAATCATTACTTTGAGGCTTTACTCATAAACAAAATGCTTCTGTAAAGCTACAAGGAAGGTATCAAATGAATTTTATCAGAGAGGGCTAACCATAATAAATTTATTGAGGATTTTTTGAAGACGTAGCATCAAAACTTGAAAAAATTGGCGAATTTTTTCAAGTTTCAATCCATTTCCATCCTTACCATCCATAGCGACAGGAGACAGGAAACAGTTTCAGTACCTTCAAATAGTCTTTACTAACAAAACTAGACCATTATTTTTGGAATTCAATTGATGCGAAGACAGCTTCTAGCTTTTTATAAAGTTGCCAAATAGCGTGACACTGCCCCTTTAAATCAAGCCACTGCAAAAATAATTTTCCTCCCCTGAAAATCCTGGAATCCAAAATTTAAATCGCACAAAACCCCACAGTCATCCCTGTAGCATGAAATCCAGAGTACCCCTCCCCACTGAGGATCTTTGTTGACGTCGCTGCTTGCAGTGATTTGCATATGGCTTTGGAAAATAAAGGCATCATGGTAAATAAAAGATAACTTCATAAGTTCAAATTATAGCAACTGGTGAAAGTTTAACCTCTTTGGTTGTACTATGGAAGGAATTGTTGGCTTTCTAAAACTTCAAAATTTGTGGGTGACAAAAGGCCAAGTAAGCCAACATTCTTTGTGAAATTTTGAGTGTTTGAATCTGTATCACACACAGTGTATTTGATCAATGTATCAGGCTCGTGCAGGTTTTACTGCCAGGACAGTTGATTTTGTGCATGCCCTTTCAGTTTTCAAAGCTGACATGCTTTACATGTATATCTCAGTAAGAAGTTGAAGCATTTATGCTAGTGCAGCGCTCCAAGCTTACTTTTTCAAAAAGTCGCCTTTTGGCAACCTTTAACTGTAAAATGGTCACCATCACCCAACTTTCGCCAGAATTTTGGTCGCCAAAAATTTTTTCCACTCGCCATGGCTACCAAAATGGTCGCAGCTTGGAGCGCTGTAGTGACTTAGTGACACAGATTTTGCAATCAAACGTTCCCCTTAAAGCACAACAGAGATATTGCTCAAACACTCGACCAAGAGAGTAACTTACAATGTAGTTTGTTTTGCAAAACGAAGGAGCAGAAAGGAAATTTGTGGATTTGTCTTTAACAAGTACCGTAAACGTCCATGTATAAGACAGATCCGTAGATAAGCTGCACTCCCAATTTGGAAGTGCAGATTTTGGAAAAAAATAAAAACAAAGTTTGAAATGCCAGCAGAGTTGTATTTGCTATAAGCAAACAAGGAAAAACAATCAAGGTTTTGAAACACCGACGCAGAAATTGCTGCCATCTTTCACATTTATCTAAAGAAAGCAAAATTTCATTTGCCGTACCTTCTTTTTCGTTTGAATTTATGACATCTTCAACTTAAAATGCTCTTTTGACCCGATTTTTCAAGATTATCACTTTGAAACACGCCATTAAGTTTACGAACGAACGAACGAGTGCTTAACAGCCAAGCCTTAAATGTGGGGAGGAGTCTGGGACAGGGCCTGGGCATCCTCAGGTTATCATGCATGGAGAAAATTTACGTTTGACTCAGCTGTACATCTATAAACTTAAGTTGTTTGGAAACCTGCAATAGGCAAAAAACTTCAGGCAGATCAGGAGCTTGACAATGAAGTCGACAAATTTGCCATGAAAGTGGTTAAAAACAACGAAATAGTTAGCCATTTACCTCGTGAGTACTTGCGAATTTTGTGGCATTTTATAGCACATGGCAGAAAGATTATGCGTGGAAGTAACTGGCTGTACTGTAGACGTCACTGCAAACAGCTGTGTGGAGGAATGCAGATTCCTTGTAGGTTGGTGTTTATTTGTTTGAGTAAAGTGAAAATTAATCGTGTGAAAGAACTCTTGGAGAGCAAGATTCGGCGAAAAAACTCAAAGACACAAACGGCTCCTTTAGGAGCCACCACTCACGAAAAAGGTCAATGAACAACAGCAACAAACTCTCAGTTTCTTTTATGTTTATTTTTGACAACTTAAGAAGTTTTAGGAATATTAATTATCCGTGGATAAGCTGCGCCCTTGATTTTGGGCTTCAATTTTGTGAAAAAAAGTGCGGCTTATACATGGACGTTGACGGTAGATTTTAGAAGTAAAGAGTTTTAATTTGTTTTCATGAGTATTGAATGAAAGTGATTTTGAACTGCACGAATACAGATGAAATGAAGATGCAATCATTGCAGTTGTAAATGCAATTTAAGCAATTGCATTTACCGTATTTACCCGTGTATAAGTCGACCTTTTACAGCCTAAAAATCGGTCCAAAAAATCGCCCTCGACTTATACATGGGTCAAAAACTGAGATAAAAAAAGTTCAGGACAAATTAGCATAATAATAGTCTTGTATGTCAACTAACATCCACTTTTACACGGTACAAGTTACGATGTGTTTTCCCTGATCGACCTGAGCGGTTCAAGTTAAAATGCTTTAAGAATTATCTGCCAACGTAAAGCTGAATGTTGATACTCACTGGCACATTTCTGGAATAAAGAACTAATATTTGTTGCCAATACAGTGGCAAGTCTGCTCGACAAAAGCCACAGATCTAGCTTCGAACGTTGGCTGCTTTGTAACCTGGCTTTGTAACCATTTGAGCGTGTGTGGTCCTAGGAGCTAGCTCGGTTACCAAGTTCCAAGGCATTGTGGCACTTTGTTTATCGAAGCATTTTCAACGTTTCTTGAGCTTCCTTGGCATTTAGCCTGTCTTCTAAACCTGCTTTACAACTCTCCACAACGATAAAGGTTCATTTAAGATTAGTATGTGTGATTTTGTAAGCTTATTTCAAAAATTATGAAGAAAATGCAGCTTATATTCGTGTCGCTAAAACACGCTTCAACGCTAGTGTACATGCAATAATAAACTTTGTCCAAACTTGCTGTGATTTTTTTCGCGTAACTATAACGTACCTGAAAGAAAATTCTAAGATATAAGTTTTTCAAGTTTTTCTTACCCAGAAATAAGAAAAAAACTTATTTTTTGGCTCCAAAATGGGGGGTCGACTTATACACGGGATCGACTTATACACGGGTAAATACGGTAGTTTAGCCTGAAGAAAAATTTTGGGGCTTCAAGGGATTTGCAGTTTCTTAAACTGCAATAGGCCATTTCCGATTTCTCTTGTGCCTCTGTTTCAAAATGAGTCTAAGTGCTTAACCATTCTTATGAAAATGACTTTGATTTGCATGAAAATGAACCTGAAGGCAAAACTCATTTCCGTATGAAAGGTTTTGCACTTAGACTCGTTTTGAAACAGAGGCCCAAGGGAACTCGGAAATGGCCCATTACAACTGTGATGATCACATCAGTTCTTCATTTCATGAGATTGTCTGTTGCATGTGATGCAAACACGATACAGTGGTTTATCCACTCTGAAGATGTGTGTTATGTATGTTTGTTTTTTAGAAGTAACAGAAGTGGAGAAAATGAACAAGTTACTCACAGATGCAGATGTACCTGTTATTGTTGGTAAGTGACAAAGTTTTCTGTTCTTTTCATTTTTTCACTGTTCATCCATGGACATTGCCGGATTTCATACCGTGAGGGCCTGGGTACAATCGGTGTATTAGGGGATTTACAACACAAGACCCATATATTCAGAAAGAGCACACCGAGCTTTACAAAATCCTTAAGTTTCGTGTAAATTGCGCCAATATTGAACAAGATACAGCCATTCAAAAACGTAAAAATTTAGTAACAAATGTATGGATTGCTGGACACTTGTCCGGAAATCCATACATTTTCCGGACACTTGTCCAGAAAGCCATACATTTCTTTGCAAATTTTAAAGTTTTTGAATGGCTGTATCTTGTTCAATAATGGCCCAATTAACACGAAACTTAAAGATTTTGTAAAGCTCGGTGTGCTCTTTCTGAATATATGGGTCTTGTGTTGTTAATCCCATAATACACCGATTGTATCCAGGCCCCCGACGTATGAAATCCGGCAATGTTGCCACACCTGGCTTCTTCTGCATTTTTATTTAAAAATAGCTCCAAAGAATATATGCATGCCAACCCTCCAAGTTAACTTTTTTCCTTAGTGGTCATTTGGCCACTGAATGTATATTTTTGGTCGCCAGTAAAAACTTTTAGTCGCCAAAATATGCAAATTATTTAGTTAATTAATAATAATTAACCAATAAATATATATAAAGTAATAATAAGTAATTAAAGTGCTATCCCTGAGCCAATTTTAATACATCTTTAACAACTAAATGATAATGGTTTCAAAATGTCAACACAGATGTCCTCAGCACAATGCACATGGGATGCTACAGAGTTGCAAGACTATAGTTATAGTGCAAATACCAAAAAGCAAATTTTTACTTCGGTATCTTCATGTTAGCTAAGATAACTCTGACTCAACTCACTTAAAATGTGTACCAGAAGAAACAGACAGTAATAGTAATAGAGGCAATAACAGTTTCTTCACACAAACATATAAAGGTAAGGCTGGTTGTGACATCTATGTGCCAAAAAAGCACGAGTATGTGTGAATTTACCGCCATTTTTCCCGGGAGAAAATTTGATCAACAAAAAAAGAAAAAAAAACATCACTTCACAAGACACAGATATACTATGGTTCTTAATTCATATCTACAGAGCAAAAAGATAAGTGTAGATGGCACAGATTATATAATACAGACTGCAGCAACTAGATGATGGAAAGTGTTGGCCAACATCATCACTGGCGGCATTTACTTTCTTGATCAAAACTTAAAGTAAACTTTTATTTTTACTCGAATGTTGAAAGAGTTCTTGAATGACAAAAACGAAAACTTTAGCTGGATTAACGACAACAGAAGTGTTCACGCTTGAATTGTTTTTAGTAATATTACAAACAATTCGAGCGTTAAAGCATGCAAATTGAATGAGAAATATAATAAGCTTGAATATTGTTTCGTATCGATGAAAACTGTGTTATTTTACAAGACGTAAAACACATCCAGGTTCTAATTTGATCTAACAATAATTGAATGGCTTGGTGCAAGACAGGCGTAAGTGACTTTTTCAGGTAAAATTTTTTTTCCTTCAAAAGTGCCTGAATTTTTGCATGTGCTTTTCAATTAAATAGTTAAACATTCCCTTGTATTTTTTTTGGCTGGTTTGCACTTTGCTTCTGAGAAAAACGAAGTCAAAATATTGAAGCGTGCACAATGAACACATTACAAAGCAGAACAAGAGCATTTCAGCCAAAAAAAAGATACAGGAGAATGTTTTTGTACTAAATTGAAAAGCACATGCAAAAATTCAGGCACTTTTGAAGGAAAAAAAATTTTACCTGAAAAAGTCACTTAGGCCTGTCTTGCACCAAGCCATTCAACTGGCAGCAAATGCCACGCTTCAGTGACTTCATCGTTTAGCACGTCACTAAAAAGATGCTAATTTCACTTAAAATCCAGCAAGATATTGATCTTTTGCAACGTGTAACCTTTGAAAATGTCCATTTCAAGTAAAAACCGTTAAAACTTTGATTTCAGGTTAACGTGCGACCGCAAAGGCGTTAATTTCACCGAAATTACCGCTCGAAACTAGGGTTAGCGTTGAAGGTTAGGCTTACGGAACAAGGTTAGGGTTAGCATTTGGGGTCAGGGTTATGGGTCGAGCTTAGAGTTAACGTTCAGGCCTAGGGTTAGTGCTTAGGGTTAGGGCTAGTGCTCAGAATTAGGGTTATTGCTTAGGACTAGGGCTAGCGCTCAGAAGTAGGGTTATTGCTTAGGATTAGGGCTAGCGCTCAGATTTAGGGTTATTGCTTAGTGTTAGGGCTAGCGCTCAGAATTAGGGTTATTGCTTAGGATTAGGGCTAACGCTCAGAATTGGGGTTATTGCTTAGGGTTAGGGCTAACGCTCAGAATTGGGGCTATTGCTTAGGGTTAGGGCTAACGCTCGGAATTAGGGTTATTGCTTAGGATTAGGGCTAACGCTCGGAATTAGGGTTATTGCTTAGGGTTAGGGCTAACGCTCAGAATTGGGGTTATTGCTTAGGGTTAGGGCTAACGCTCAGAATTAGGGTTATTGCTTAGGATTAGGTCTAGCGCTTAGAGTTAGCGCTAGCCCCTCGGTTTAGGCCAGAGTTAAGGTCGGGACATGTTAGGGTTAGTGGTGTTAGGCCAAGGGAAACAATCTCGACTTGCAGGAATCAATACCTAACTAAACTCAATGAAAAGTGGCTAGCGAGAGAGGTTGGATGTTTTGCAAATCGGCTACATCGGTGATTGAAATGTTTCTACGTGAAATAACTTTTTTGGTACAAAACTGCTCGTTCCATGAAATGATTATATCTGACAACACAGAAAGAGAAAGCCTTAAGCTAACACGCTGCTCATGCCAAAAAAAGCGCATGAAACGGAAAATTCATCAGCAAAGGAAGGCTGAAATACAAAGCAAAACTTACATTTGAGCTGAAGTTTTCTTCTTCCTATAGTCTTCCTATAGTTAAACCTGCGATCAGGCGTTCTTTGTCTTTTTTTCTTCGCGGCGGGCTCGATTCTATCACAATTCAAAGTAATCATCTGCTTGGAAAACCACGATACACACACATGGAACGCTTGCTTGCGAATTTAACCGACCTGCGATTTCTCCTTGGCCTGTAAAAATGGCTTAGAAACTTCGAAGGTCTTCGAAGCACAGATCAAATGCAACAACTTTGCTGCCTGGCCTTTCTCGCCAGTTCCTGGCCGTGTCTGAGTCACGCTAAGAAGTGCTATAAGTCACGCACACGATGGTCACGGCGCTTTACGTATGAAAGATTATCATGGGATATCCCAAAAATTTTCGGAGCGAAGGATAGTGAGGCGGCTAATTTCAAGAAAATAATAATAGTCTAGAAAGCAGTTCTAATTTCCAATAACCCTCACCCTTCAACGCTAACCCTAGTTTCAAGCGGTTAAACACTAAACGTTAACTCTAAGCCTAACCTTGTTCCGTAACCCTAGTTTCAAGCGGTAGCCCTAAGCGTTAACTCTAAGCCTAACCTTGTTCCGTAACCCTAGTTTCAAGCGGTAACCCTAGTTTTAAGCGGTAACCCTAGTTTCAAGCCATAGCCCTAAGCGTTAACTCTAAGCCTAACCTTGTTCCGTAACCCTAGTTTCAAGCGGTAACCCTATTTGAAGCGGTAACCCTAGTTTCAAGCGGTAGCCCTAAGCGTTAACTCTAAGCCTAATCTTGTTCCGTAACCCTAGTTTCAAGCCCGTAAGCCCTAAGCGTTAACTCTAAGCCTAACCTTGTTCTGTAACCCTTCAACGCTAGCCCTAGTTTCAAGCGGTAACCCTAACCCTAAGTAAAACCCTAAGGGTTTAAGTCCTTGCGGTGGCATGATAATGTGAAATCAAAATTTTAAGTCTCTGTAAATGACCTGATATCAACATTGTCTAGCTTGCGCATTGCGGGAAATTAACATCTGGCTGTAATTTGAGTGAACCGAACATCTTTGCGGTCGCACGTTACGTTAAAAGTTTTAACGGTTTCTAACCTGACATCAACACTTTTTGAGGTTACACGTTGCAAAAGATCAATATTTTGCTGGATTTTAAGTGAAATTACCGTCTTTGCGGTCACGTGCTGACGTGACAACAAATACAGGGTTTTTTGCATACGTAATATCTCGAAAACAAAACAAACTTCAGCAAAAAAACATGCAGAACATTGTCTAACGCACCTAAACAAAACTGCATGCGAAATTTGGAGCGTTTTTGATAAATTTCATTTTTGAGTAAAAAAACCTAACGCCCTTTTTCCACCGAAGCCTTCAATTATAGATCTTTAAGAGGCTACAAAAAAAAGAGCGCTTAAAGATCTATAATTTTCGAAATATTGTACATTTCCTCAAGTTGTTAAATTCAATGTAGTGAGTGATTTCCTTAGACTCCTGATATGTTCCTGTTACAAGCAAAATAAGAGGAGGGGGACATGGGGGGGGGGGGGGGGGGTGATCTGAACACTGCAAGAAATATTAACGAGCACGGCTTCACCCCAAGATGAAAGTCAACAAAACACTGTCACCACAGCACATTTTTTAGCTCCATGATTTGAACTCTTCACTTGGCACAATACTTTTACCCCTCACCAATTTTCCAGAAAATAAACACATCACAACTCTTTTCATTGCTGCTTACATGTAGAAAGAGCTGATACATGTAAATCAATTTTCTTGTTCTTGCGAAGAAACCTTACATGAAGGAAGTGGATGTAGGAAAAAAGAGAGAAGCCTCAAGCGATGGCCTTTACCTCAGATCCCTCTCTTCACGTAACCCACTGTCTCTAGGTCCATACTGATTGAGAGTATTGCTTTTCACTGCTAGATGTGTTCGCGTTTGATATTGTGATAAATTGTACTTGATAATTACTCAGGCTTTCCAAAGGAAACGCCTGAGTTGAAATTTCGGCTTAGTTTTTTTTTTCATTCAGCCACAGTTTGCAAGTACTTAACATGCATGCCTGACGATTTGACTCTGATGAGTACATGGCATGGTGTAATGGCGGACGAAGAAAAGTTTATGCAGTGGAAGATCAGCACAAATACTGTGTTAGTCCGGAAGCCAAGACCCCAAAATTAGGGTTTCGTACAATGATCGGGTCAGAAAAGGTTTGATGGCAGATTTTGCTAGAATAGGACCTGCCCATCAATATCAGGTAGTTTGTAGAGTTGAATTGTGGTATAGGTTACGAGTTAAGGGGGTATTTTAACATGCCACCCCAAAAAGTTCATGGGAATGAGGTTCAGCCATTTGACATTTGATAATTCCTTAACTTAACGTTTATTATAACGGGAATCATCAAATATAGTTAAAACTTAACGATACAAATTAGAGTCATGCTCAAAATTTGTAAATAAAAGTCACGTGACTGAGCACGTGATATTCAAGAGGCCAAAAATAGTCTTTTAGAGCTATAAATAACATATTTACACCTCTTCATTGCCATAAATTTAGAAATTATCCATTGATATTCTACTATTTTCTACAAAAATGTCGTACATTCAACAGTTTCAGCCAAATTCTAGCTTATTCAGCCTCAAACGACGATATAATTACCCTTTTTGCCTCTTTTACTAGTCAGCATGAAAACGAGGCCAAGTCAGGAAACTACTGTTTAGGGCTATATCTTTAAGTGTTTTATGAAGAAAAACACTTCTGATATCGTTATCTCTAACTGATATATAGCTCAGTTATGTTCAAACTATGCAAACTAGGGTCATGTGACTGAGCACTAAAACTCAGAAGCCAAAAGTTCTATTGATGTGCCAGAAATAGCCTATTAAATCGCTCTCACTGACAGGAATGTATAAATTATGCCTTGACGTACGTTGTTTTACTTACGAAATCTCTGGACTGGAGTGTGTTATGAGTACCCTCTTTTTTGCGGGGAACCAATTCGAGGCTGCAGCCTTGTTTTGAAGAATCCCCAAAACGAGGCCATACCATCCATCATGGCGGCCTCCATGGTCGGTGCTGTGCAATCTCTGTAAGTACTTTTATCTAATGTTCTTCTTTAGCTTAGCGTAATTGAAACGTTTAATAGCCAACAAAGCAGTATTTTGCATTTCTTTTTTAACACGTTATAGTTAGATTTAGGGCGTAAATGATTCTTGAAAGGACACAACTTTAAGCAAAGTTTAGATTTGCTCGCCATGTTTTTCTTGACTTTAAAATTGTTATTCATATTTGCCTTTAATTTTTTTCTTGCATACATCACTATGCAATTCATTATTAGATTGAGGAATGGCTAGCGAGGATAAAGATTCGTTCCCTGACGGTTTCGATATTCTACCTTCAAAACTAAAGAAACGAAAAGTAAGTTGTGATTGCAAAATATGTGCGATTTGTCAGGTTGATCGCCTGGGCGAATCATTAAGAAAAGGACAGGAATCTTCTGTTGAAAAAGCTATTAGAGCGTCTGAGCAACGTCGTGATGAGGAAGTACGAGCAAGGCTTGTAAATTAAGAGGCTGACACCGGAGTACATTGGCACTCAAATTGTTATGCTTCTTATACAAGTGAGCAAAATATTCGGTATGGCCCCAGTGGATTGGTCTAAGTGTTTAATATGCAAGAACAAGGCTTTCCAGGAACTTGTAATTGATCTAAACGCTGGTATCGAGCAAGGTAGAGCATACGATATGATGTCACTTCTAGCTAAATATCGGGATATTCTCACACAGAAATTCGCCACTAAACCAGAAAGCTACACCACTCAAAATCTCAAGATACGCTTGCAGAAGCATTTCTCCAATGCGTTTGTGTTCCATCAACAAGCAGAACGGAGTAAGTCTGAACTGGTTTACTTGAGTAGTGTTAATGTACAGAATGTTCTTAACGCATGGGCGGTATTCAAGCCCCCTGCAAATGGAAACGTAAGCGTTAACGATGAAACACTACAGTCTAGTGAAATACATCGCGTTGCAAGGTTAATCAAACAAGAGATAAGGAAATGCACAGGTATTCCCACCAGACCTCTTAACACACAAGATGTCAGTATGAAAGCTTCTAGGCAACTCATTCCAGACTGCCTGTATTTGTTAATCAAGCTGCTTGTCACAGCAGACAAGCGTGGTGGGCCACCTGATGTACTCAATGCACTGAGCCAGTCCACAAATATGGAAGATGACCGACAAATCCTTAGTATCGCACAAGATATCATTCATTGCAATACAAAGGGACGTGTCTAGCTTCCTAAGCATACGAGCCTGGCTATGTGTGTTCACCGTCTCATATCATCCAAGCGCCTTATCGAACTGCTGAATAGAATGGGGCATTGTGTTTCCTACGACGAGATGCGTGCAGTGAATACGAGTATTGCAGAGGAAGTTCTTGCTCAGGTAGAAGCGTTTGGGACTGTAATACCAACTAACATCAAGCCTGGTGCGTTTGTTCAAAATGCCGCTGACAATAATGACTTGAATGAGGAGACTCTTGACGGCAAGAATACTACGCATGCCACTATAATGGTGATCTATCAGAACAAAATGTTTGGTCCAGATCCACCTCCCACCACGGTACAACAGAGAGCCAAACGGCGTTCATTACAAGCAACCGGCACCCTGTATGACATTGAAGAGTGTCCTGTTCGAGGAAGACGTCCAGCCGTTGCTGATCACGTTGGTTCTGTAGACACGGAGTGGTATAAGGATACGAATGATGAGATGCGCACCGCTTGTCACACTGATTTCATCTGGGCTCTTCTTCGACTTTGTCCCAAGAAATTTGGAGAAGCTGTCATTGCAGAAGTAATGGATAAGCAAGTGATTCCAAGCTGGGCAGGATTCAACGCTATTCTCTATCCCGAGATGCCCAAAGTCAGCAATATTGGCTACTGTCCAATGGTGGATGGATCATCCAATGAATATTCTACCATCTACACCGTACTGAAACATGCGCAGAAGATAAGTACCGCAATGGGTCAAGCCGACACTGTAATAACCTTTGATCTTGCGATATACAGCAAGGCAAAGGAAATTCAGTGGAGATTTCCAAACGAGTTCTCTAACGTGGTGGTACGCATGGGAGGTTTCCACATCGCTCTGAACTTTCTCTCCCTGCTAGGGAAGAAGTATGCTGATTCTGGACTTGAGGATCTCTTGATTGAATCAGGTGTATATGCTGCTGGTTCGACGTCTGCTTTAATGAAGGGGAAATCTTACAACCGAGGAATCAGGGCACACAAGCTCTGTCTAGAAGTGTTCTTCCGTCTCACGTGAAATGCGTTTATTGCCTGGTATAAGTCACAAGAGAAGAGGATCCCAGAAGAACCAGTATTATGCAGGATTGTGGATTGCGTTCGAATGGTGGAGAACAACAAGGAAAATGCTCGTGACAGTGAGAGGAAGATAGAAGCAGATCTGACGGAACTGATGTCTCTATTTGGGGTCTTTAAATCGGAGAATCAAGCAAGGTCCAAGCTCTTTACATTTTGGAATGAGTATGGTGCAACGGTCACTTCCCTTTTACAGTTTTTGAAGGCAAAGAGAAGAGGGAACTGGAAGTTGCATCTATCCAGCATCGCTGCAATGCTACCTCATTATTTTGCTATGGACAGGCAGAACTATGCTCGCTTCTTACCTGTTTATCTCGCCGACATGCAGCGACTGGAACTAACACACCCAGATGTGTACAAAGAGTTTGCTGCTGGGAATCATTCCATAAGTCGTTCAGGGCAGCCCTTTTCACAAGTTTCAGCTGACATGGCCCTGGAGCAGTCAATCAATGCCAACTCTAAGTCAAGAGGAGGGGTGATCGGCATATCACAGAGCTCGGCAGCTCTTGAACGGTGGCTTTTAACTGTCCACGAGCGAGAATCTATAACTTCGGCTTTGCAGACTACGTATGGTCTCCAAGATGGCGAGCAAGCATCGCACAAGGAAGCAGCTCCTAGGAGAGTCAAACGAGACGAGGAAGACGTCCAGAAGATGATGGGATGCTTTTTTTCAGTCTTGATGACTGATCCTTTTACTCACGACTCGGATGCGCTTCTCAATATCGCCACCGGAGTAGTTCTCCCGGAAGATGTGGCCCAGACCCTTCTCCACAGCACTGAAAAAGGCCGACAACAAATGAGTGACTTCATCGAGAAGCACATTAATAGCAACTCCGTGGGTTTCTGGGAACCCATTCCTAACATGAAGATCAAAACATCCAGCAGCGCAAATAAGAAAATCCACGCAAAATCCAATGACAAGCTAGTCACTGTTAACGCGGACAGGGACTTATTTGGAAGGCTCCTAATTGTATCAAATACCCGTCAGATCTGTCTGAAAGATGTATTGAGCTTTGAACTGTCTCCAGTCCCATATTCACTCGCAAACGCAGACGGAAGTCTTAGAAAAGGGGTAAAGAGCGTCCTATGTTCCATTCTGGAGAAAGACGTCAACGTGATTCAGCGACTTACAGCATCACCAAATCCGACTGTTGTTATCATCGACGGTATGGCTGTCATACAGATGTCAAAATCTGCTGGAGCAAGTACCTTTGGGGAGCTTTCTGAAAAGTATTACAGCATCTTCACTGCCCCACGTTTATCCGACAATTGTGTGCAAGTTCACATAATCTTTGATCAGTACTGGGAGAGGTCCATTAAAGGAGCAGAGCGTCAACGACGGGGATCAACCGTTGCTCTTGAAGCGCTGATCGGAGGTCCAGCCACCCCAGTACCCAGGCAGTGGGGAAAGTACATAGCCAATCCTAAGAATAAGGTATGGCTTAAATTACTTGAACTTAACGTTTTACTCTTAACTTCCTGTCTCGTTACCAACAGTTTGAAGTTGTAATCAACAGTTTGTTGCGTTTGGTCTGAATTTGACCTTTTATGATAGAATCAGATTTTCACAATTGTGCTACATATTTTTAACACCAGGTAAACCTGTGCGAATTCCTTTCGGCGGCGCTGTGTACACTTGGGCAAGCCCAGCTACCCCCACAGAAGGAGCTTGTGATTGGGGGTGGCTTCAGAGATGGCGAGAAGACAGTAACCGTGGCAAGAGGGCAGTGCAGGGATGACCAAACGCTTCGTTCAAACCATGAAGAGGCTGACACCAGGATGATCTTGCATGCCAAACACGCAGCACGAGCAAATAGACGACTCGTTCTCCAGTCGCCAGATACCGATGTCCTTGTCCTAAGCGTTAGCCTCTTCAGAAGTTTGGACTGCCCAGAATTGTGGTTTCGCACCGGCGTGAAGGATCGACACCGTTTGATTCCAGTGCATGACATTGCCCATGCTTTGGGTGAAAAGATGTGTAGTTCGCTCCCTAGATTCCATGCAATCACAGGCTGTTATTCGACTAGCTCTTTGGCTGGTATCGGGATGAAAAAGGCTTGGGATAGTTTATGTCGTAGTTGTGACCACCAAGATAGTCTGTCTCTTCTCGGAGAGGAACAAGAGCTTAACGTAACCACAGCTGCCAGGTGCGAAGCCTATGTTTGCAACCTATATACAGCATCCAAGAAGACAAGCACCGCAGATGAGCTGCGTTACCTCATGTTCTGCCAGAAGAAGCAGAAAAACGAAATGCTTCCACCGACGTCTGATTGTCTGCTACAACATCTAAAGCGGGCAAACTACCAGGCATTCTTGTGGAGGCATGCTCTTGAAGCGATGCTTGACCTTGAATCACCAGAGGGTCATGGATGGGTAAGAGACAGAGAGCTCCTTGTTCCATTGCTAATCACGAAATCACCGGCACCAGAAAGCCTTCTCGAGCTGACGACGTGCAAGTGCAAAACCTCAGCCTGCTTGCGAAACTGCTCCTGCAACAACGCAGGACTTGCTTGCACGGAAGGGTGCTACTGCATGGCAGACGATGAAGCCTGCAAAAACCCGCACGGTTTGACTTGCATCAGTGACCCAGAAGAAAGCGAGGAGGAGTAAAGAGGCACTTGAACTAGGCGACCATTTTCAGAGGTTCGTTTGCTAAAAAGCGGAAATCGAGATTAGGAAGCATAATTGATTTAGGCCCGCCTCCATAGTCAACAGTCCTCAGGAAGGCCGAAAATTTGTTACAATCTCGTGTACTTCAGCCTCAAAATGTATCCCACTGACCCACAATGTGATGTAAGCGTACGTCTAGGCATAATTTATACATTCCTGTCAGTGAGAGCGATTTAATAGGCTATTTCTGGCACATCAATAGAACTTTTGGCTTCTGAGTTTTAATGCTCAGTCACGTGACCCTAGTTTGCATAGTTTGAACATAACTGAGCTATATATCAGTTAGAGATAACGATATCAGAAGTGTTTTTCTTCATAAAACAGTTAAAGATATAGCCCTAAACAGTAGTTTCCTGACTTGGCCTCGTTTTCATGCTGACTAGTAAAAGAGGCAAAAAGGGTAATTATATCGTCGTTTGAGGCTGAATAAGCTAGAATTTGGCTGAAACTGTTGAATGTACGACATTTTTGTAGAAAATAGTAGAATATCAATGGATAATTTCTAAATTTATGGCAATGAAGAGGTGTAAATATGTTATTTATAGCTCTAAAAGACTATTTTTGGCCTCTTGAATATCACGTGCTCAGTCACGTGACTTTTATTTACAAATTTTGAGCATGACTCTAATTTGTATCGTTAAGTTTTAACTATATTTGATGATTCCCGTTATAATAAACGTTAAGTTAAGGAATTATCATATGTCAAATGGCTGAGCCTCATTTCCATGAACTTTTTGGGGTGGCGTGTTAAAATACCCCCTTAACTCGTAACCTATACCACAATTCAACTCTACAAACTACCTGATATTGATGAGCAGGTCCTCTTCTAGCAAAATCCGCCATCAAACCTTTTCTGACCCGATCATTGTTCGAAACCCTAATTTTGGGGTCGGCTTCTGGACTATGTATAATACGTTCAAAATGGATAGCAAATATTCACATAGCATTCGCAGTGCACCCACACTAAAAGATGAGGAGCGCTTTTGGAGAAACATGCCATATCAACTAAGCTACATGTATCTGATGTTAATCAAGAGAAGCATAAACTAAAATCTTGTATTGTATGTAGACGTGATCATGAATCAAGCAGAATACCAATACGTAGTTTGAAAAGTCTAAGGAACAAAAGCAGAAAGGTTAGAGAATTTGTCTATGCACATATTCTTTCGTGCATACCCATGCCATCTACATTGTACTGTTATGTAAATGCTGAAAATATATAGTAGAAAACAAATTTAACCTCGCCTGTTGATCAAATATTGTTCATATGAATTCTTTTTGAAAGCCTGGAGCTCATTCATTTTGCCAGTGTTTGTACATGTTCTGAAATGAATATTTAATCATTGGCGTGCAACTTAACACTCCGGACTGTACTTCCCAAGTAGACTCTGTGACCCCGTTTCCGCAGTATGATACTGTTATATAAGCGGTCACCCCGCGCTTAGGTTTGCTTCCGATAAGCACTCCATTTTGCTTGCGGTTAACCCAACCCGGAAAAATGTCTTCGACTTCACACAACATAACAAATAATGTAAGTAATAACCCTGCATCTCCAGCATACCTAGACAAAAACAGTTACAAGATAAACCCATAATTACAAAAAAGCCTTACCGAAGTATGTGCAACAAAAACAATATTTATCTCCAACTCAAAGCCCGAGAGAACGCAAATATGTGTCTAGTCCTTTGAAGAAATGGATGGTCCAGAAGATTACAAGACCTTGGAGCGGGTATAGACCGACATCAGAATGACCTCTAGACGACCCTAGACTGTAAGAAGTAATTTAAGTCATTCAGATATGAAGAAAAGCAACAAAGAAAACAAGAAAGTGATAAATATGTCTAAGTTGGAATCTTAGCAAATGCACTCCCTTAGTTTAGAAAGCCTTCTTTTTCCCTGCTGACGTGACATCTAAATTATTTGGCCTCGGCATTTCCAGAATGGTTTATTCCAGAAAATATCCATACTCTACCACAGGCAGCGTGAATATTTTAACACCTCTTACCAACTGTGGGCCAACAGTCAGCTGACAGTTGGCCAACAGTCGGCCAACAGTTTTCATTATAGTTAAAATTTAAAAAACCATCTCTGGTTAAAATGATTAAAAACTACGAGCTTTCAACTGCCCAAACTGCGTCTTGGATAGGTAAAATGAATGATAAGAAAGCAATGAGAAATTTGAACAAAAAAACTTGAATTGCAAAATAATAAAAAATGTAAATATTATGAATGTTTGTGAAAAAGAACGTTGTATTGCCCAGGTAACGGGCAAGAATGTTATCTGCATCAGGTGATTGGTATACCACGCTTCTAATGTTTTTCTGATTCTAAAATTGCCAACAATTCGCTCTCTAATAATATAGTATGAATAAACACAAGACAGATTTGGTAGTAAATGGGACTATGGACACTGGGTGCTCCCTGAGATAGCAACAAGAGTGGGTGGTAGTGGACACGTCCTGATCAGGTAATTGGGTGGTTAGCGGACACCCTGCAAGCAAAGTGGGGCGATTAGCGGACTCGAACCCCAAGCACAAACAGAAGTGGGGCAGCTAGCAGACACAAACCCAAAGCAGAAACTCGGGCGGTTGGCAGACACACCCAGAGATAATGAAAGAGGGCACAAAACCCTTAGCGGTTAGCGGACACACCAAGTGAATAAATGGGGTGACAGCACACTCACCCAGAGAAGGAAGCCCCCAACCTAGCTACTCTTAGGTAGCTAAAAGAAGATGGAGTAAGGGACCCACCCAGCCTGATCAGGCAATAGCTAAGTGGAAGGTTTGCACCCAAATTATGCCCCAAATACTGCCAGGGATGTCTGGAAAATACCAATAAAACTTAACAAGGTCTACATTGTCTACATGGTGGCGGCTAACTGGGCGGGACTGTATGGAGTATTGAGGTAGTGTCCTGATGTATTGAGTGTAGCAATTGCTGGACCAATGACCAGGGGTTTGGATAAGCCATGGGGGCAAGCCGGCCTCTGCAGCTGTAGTTGCAGCCTCAATGCAGAAACTGTGAGATGCATAGGACTCTGTAGCGAAACCTAAGCGTTTGGAGCTGTAAGTGCAAGATAGAGGTTACTTGGTCCCTGGTAAGAAACTGCCCCCTGTTGAGAAGATATAAAGAGGGGTGGAATTGCCTGGAGAGACCGGTGGGCCAAGTACAACGGTGGCAATTTGCCCCAGTACTGCACAGACCGAACGGCCAGACAGAGCAAGCGTAATGGAAGCAGCCCATCCAGAAGGGATTCCGTTCTTGGAAGCTTCTCAGTTTGCATACAACAAGAAGCCATCTGAGGCAAAAACTGATGTCGGAACAGGCCCGGTGTACCAGCAGGTTAAGTTGACGTTGAAGATGGTGAGGTGAACTCCCTCACACATATGTGAAACCAAGAAGGCTAGAGTAAAGGCTGACCAGAGCATGAGTTTGCGATCTGAGGGTCGTCTGCCAAAGCTCCTTTTAGCTGGCGCATGATTGACATGGTGATAGGTAGACCGCGATGAGAGGAGAGGCCAATGGTCTGCTTAATGCCTCGTAGAAGTAGACGAAGGAGGGGGCATCCACAGACGGGTCTGCGATGCTGTTTTCGAGATGGGCAAACTGGATACCAGCCAGATAGAGCTTAATGGTTGGGAAGCTGATTTGATCGCAGGGCCAAGATGCAAAATAACGTAACTGTAACTCTGATGCAGGGAATGGGTTACACTGCCTTGAATAAACAGAAGGTAGCATACCGGCAAATTCCAATGGAGTAGGTGTGGCGTGTGGAAGTTGCAATAGCTTGAGACTGCAGAAAGGCTTAGGCGACTTGCCAGAGAGTCGGTGCTGACGGAGGCAGGGGAGTGGGTTCCAAATCTGCCTGCGGGGCAAGTTGACGAAACCGGAGCATCTGAAAATGGACAAAGCATCAGTGAAGGAATTGTCTGTACCTCGAATGTGAGAGACAAGAACAGAGAACTGGTGGGATGCAACGAAGATTGAACAAATAAGGTGCATAAGGAGGGGGTTGCGGAGGAACCTTTAGACCAAATATCCACAACTGATTGGTTATCACAGTGGAGGAGCAGTTTCTTGCCTCTCCAGAATGGACCCCACAGGAGGCAGGAAAGAGTTATGGGTAGAGCTCCTTCCACTGGATGGAGCGATCGGACAGGTAGGAGGGCCAGGAACCATTGAGCCAGTGACCTTGGAAGTAAATGCCAAAGCCAAGACCTCCAGAGATCTCAGGAGATCTTGACCAAAAGGGGTCAGGGATAGTAGAGCGACTGTTCCAGAGGGGGAGATACTTCAGCCACCAAGTGACATCCCTGCAAGCTTCAGTGTTAAGAGAAATATGATGGTGGGGTAGTCGAGCGGTGGTACTGGCGTCAATCAAGCAACTTGGGAGAATACGACCAGCTGGGATGATTCGGCAGGCAAAATTAAGTTTGCCAATGAGGGAAAGGAGTTCTCTTTTGATGCACTTTTTTTGAGAAGACCAGGTATAAAGCTCAGCCACGAGCTCAGAGAGTTTATCAGGAGGTAAGGAACATTCCATGAGAGTAGAATCAATCAGTATACCAAGGAACACCAGGCGAGAGGTTGGGCCCTCCAGCTTGTCGGGGGCCAAGGGGATGCCCAGGCAGTCAACAGTTTTTAATCATGATATCAACTTGAGATGCACATAGTGGTGAA
>JAHPZR010019571.1:0-5000 GCA_019787425.1 Platygyra sinensis
ATTGTCCTGCTATAAAAAGCTTCGCTGTTTTTGAGACGATGAGTTTCTCAACTTATGTTAGATGTTAACGCAGCCTTTCCAATCTTTTGATGTCAAAATGAACTTATTTTGCTATATCCTTAAGTATTCAAGGACTTTTTCATAACATTCAAGCACTGCTTCTTCACATTCAAGGAGTTTTCAAGGAGAAAATCATTTTCAAGGAGTTTTCAAGCAGTTTTTCGAGGAGTATTCCAGGTGCGTGCGAACCATGAGATAGGGTCAAATCTTCGAACAATCGACCAGTCTTCGCCACCTTAATAAATGGAAAACTTATTTGTCACAAAGAAAAGTAATATACATGCATGGATGACTTTTTTCAAAAAAACAAAAAACATTTTCAACCCGGGCAACTGTTATTACTGAACTCATCATTGAAAGCTTAACAGGAACTATCACAGTGTGGTACCACAGGGAGCACACAATCTTGCTGAGTAGGGAGAGAGTAAATAAAGGAACGAAAAGAATGAACAATTTACCTTCGCCTCCTCTTTTCATTCCATCTATCTTACGCGATTTTACTGGGAAAACCACTGCTTACAAATCCTGCGTAACACTGTAGTGCTAAACTCGTACCTAGGCCTTTCCGCGCTCAGCAAAAAGTTTTTGACAAATTTTGCGCGGAAAGGCCTAGGTACGAGTTTAGCGCTACAGTGTTACGTAGGATTTGTAAGCAGTGGTTTTTCCAGTAAAATCGCGTAAGATAGATGGAATGAAAAGAGGAGATGAAGGTAAATTGTTCATTCTTTTCGTTCCTTTAGTTACTCTCTCCCTACTCAGCAAGATTGTGTGCTCCCTGTGGTGGTACTTTTGATGATGGAAACTGAAATAAATAAATAAATAAATAAATAAAAATAATAAATATAATGCTTAAAACAATTCCACTTTATTAGTACAAATGGCTCTTGTACAGTTTAGTGGTGACTAGTACAAGCAACTTGAACAACAAAACATATAAATATTGTTTCTCAATAGCCTCAAATAGTTAATTTTTGATTTAAAATTATGTATCAAGCTAATCAGACAACAAATAAATTCTTAAGAAAAATGACTCAGATTGAAGAGGAAGTCTAGTGAGCTGCAGTAGGAGAGGGGTTAGGCAAAAGTGACAGGAATGTCGAGGGTATGTCAGAGCTTACATGCAGGGAGTTGGAGAAAAACTAAACCATCTTCTCGATGCTCTGTTAACAATAAGTGAAAGAAAACCTCCCTCACTGTGGGGATGCCCTTTCTGATATTAAAACAAAGGAGTTTTCACTTGCTATCTATTAATACATTCTGGAACTTTTAGCATGAATATGAGATAGATGGTCCACCCAAAACAATAAGAACTGAAAAAACAGCTGAGAAATAACAGTGAAATGAGCACAACGTGAACACCAAACACAACCCAACCAAACAAACAGATCACCAAAAGCTTCTACCTCGGACAAAACCTGTTGAGACACATTACAAGAATACCTATTCCTTTGCACTCACCCTGACAAAAATGCTTACTGTCGAAAATTAAAAGACTGTTCCCCCCCTCCCCTATTGCAATGTTGCTTGCGGTAACACAAGAAATGCACGCTTGAGCTGCTAAACCAAAACAACATTGCACCAGGGGTGTGGAGGGAGGCGAATTTGTTTCTTTTGGACAGAATGGTACCATGGTGCGAAATTGAAAATTGTATTGAGATGTCTCAACAGTTTTGTTCAGGGTTGTTACTAGACAGATGATTATATGCTACAAACAGATGCCCCCCACCCCTCTTCCCCACGACCAAACAGCTAAACTTAATGAACAGGCAAATTAATGCAAACAAAAGCAAGGCTGAACAAATCCAAACTGAACAAACAGATAGCTGAGAGGACAGAAACCATCTGTGTTATCAAACTTCTTTCAAACCTGAATGATTCATTAAGGAGAAATTATTTAGGGCTATGATAAGAAATGAAATTACCAGATTCAAATACAAGCTGAACCAATAGCATTGATAGCATTATTTTTCCTTTAGAACTTTATTGTGACATGTTTGAGTAAGCTTGCTAAGAGAGTTTTGATGTAAACAAGTTCGTCTAAGTTGTCTTTGTTAATTCCTCGGTGACTTTGAGCTCATCATGTATATGTACTACACAGTGCAATATTATATACAATCATTGGATGAGGTTTTTAAATCCTAAATCTAAGCATTATGTGACACTCGCCACGCTGAGAGTTGTCCCGGTTAGGTGAGCCAAAGCGTTTATATGCTTGCCAGGGTTACCCCACATGTAACTACCAAGGTAAGACAATTCGCCCACCCGAGTTGTCTCACCCCCCGAGACGGGTTTGCAAACGGCTGGTTGAATTTTGGAAAGAAACAAGCTAAATGTTACCTTGGCCAGGGTTAGCTCAGGGGGAGGGTTGACTCGGGTACCCGAGACCATAGAAATGGGGCCTTAAAATATTCTTAAACTTTCGCAAATTTCTTATAAAATATATTCTTATCAAAAAAAAGAGTGAAGTAACCCATTCAAGACTGACTCTGTAAAATTGTAGACGTTTAGTCTCGGGTGACTATTCTCCATATTTTTAATTACGATATTTAAAAATGACTATTAAAAGTTCTTCAAATGAAACTTACTTTTGGGGGAAATTGTAATTGCTATGATTAATTGTTCACACGACATCGCGTTGTCTAATTCAGTCATCATACTGGTGATTAACAAATCGGACTCCCGCTTTGAGGTCATCCAATTTTGTTAATAACTCGTATGATTACAGACCGAATTGGACTCCACTCCATCCTAATAGTGTGCTACATTTAGATTGAAAAGTGCAACCCCTCACCGTCACCGTAACTTCCGGATTTCCGTCCGTCATAACATCTTACACCAGATTTCTTGGGACCTTGAGTCCGTGAACTTGTCAAAGCTCCTTGTGTAGTGAGCAGTAACCCAATAACCTTCCTGGCCCTTTCATTTCTTCAGATTTCTTTCTCGACAGCCTCTCTCACAACATTTAGCTACACGTATGTCGACAGACTTGCCCGTGTTTATAAGTGTACCTGATCCCAAAATGATGGACACGGCGAGATAGATCCTCAGGCTCCAAGAATACATCGGATATTTGACTCTCATAAAGTCCACTATTTCTGATTGTCCCAGGTTACGGCTAACCTGCACCTTAGGTCGTTCTCTACATCTTCCCGCCGCCATTTTGAAAACAAAGCTTTCTTGGGGATTATGGGATATCATACCTTTACTCGCGATGCATTGTGGTCTATGGCGTTGCTGGGCCACGGACGTAAACTTTTTCAAATCATTGAATTGAAGTCCCTAGCTATTTCCTAATTTTATGCATTTTTTTATTTTATTTAATTTTTTTTGACAAAAAAAAATGAAAACAGCAAATAATATTTATTATTAAAAACGCGTACTTTAAAAAATTAAAGAGAAAGAGAAAGCAAAGAGCGGTTACAAACCTAACAAATAAATGGTAAATTCAACTTGACGTTCCGTATGCAACAACATACATCTTCAGAAGAGACGGTTAGAAAATATGACAATATTTCAAAAGACTAAAACTAAAGCGAAGTATTGGTAGCTAGCTAGACAACAATGAACTTACTCTTTTTTGTTCTTGTCATTTTGACGTCTCAGGCCAGATGGCCTTTCTGCCAATATCTCGGTCACGTTTCAAGCAACGCTAAATTCCTCTGCTTATCTCATTAACCACTGTTTGGGAGTTTGTGTAAATTTCTGGGTGATTTTTGGGTATTTGGGAAAGACAGTTTTTTCTGAAAGGATAGGTTAAATTGAGGAAAATACGAAATGTTGAATATTTGATGGATTTGAAGTGAAAAATTGGTAGATGGACACCAAACAGCCCCCTACCAACCTGGGGCTCTCTTCTGGGGGTTCAACTGTCTGGAAGAGTTCCCAACCCATTTTAATCGTAACAATTCCCTTTTGATTATTACTTCATTTTTCACCCCTATTCATGTTTGCCCGCGCCTTAAAGCTATCTACAATGGAGGACAAAAATCCTTGGAAAAGTTATGGAAAACCTTTCTTCCACATCCTTAACTTATCAAATAATCGGATGTAGCATAATATGCAAGTCTCTAAACACGTCGATACCGAGAATGGCCCTCCCCTCCCCTTTCCAAACAATGTTGGGATGAAGAAACGCTTTCAGGGCAGGCTAAAGTGTACAGGGCTACACAAACTACAGCATTGCTTGGGGACGGGGGGGGGGGAGGGGGAGAAAGAAAAGCACATCGTGTTAATTGTTCTAAGACTTTTGTCCCCCATTGTAGGTGGATTATAGTTAAATCACTTTTGGCATAAATTGGTGCCATTTCGCTGAAAGATTTTTTTTCGGCCGTAACAAGTCACTTACCTAATTTGCATTTATATAGTCCAGTCAACACAGCAGATCTTTTAGTCTGTAAAAGTTTTGGGTTAGTGCGGTTATAGCCTTTCTAGATGGACCAACCCATATTTTTTAGTGCAATAAAGTGAGAGCCATGCCTCAAATGCCTTTTAGTCTTCTCAGGAACTTTGTTTATTCATTTGCTTTTAATGTTCTTCCGAAGCATCGAAGAAACGCGGAAACGTTGCAATTTTTTTGACTACACCAAAGCCACTGCATTCTAATGGCTGCCAGTGTGCACTGGTTCAGCCAATCATATTACAGCATTTCCATTGGTACACTAGTAGAATTCTACTAATAAACAATTAGATTATGAACTCGAGATTTCTATCGCGTAATAATCTCGCATAAAAGTCGAAAGCGAATAATCTAATTGTTTTCTAGATCCTGTTCACAGGCACTTCGAAAACGCTAAGAAGGGGCCGTTATTTTGTTAACACGGGCACACTGCTACGCTACTCACTATCTATCACAGATTATAGTTCACCACCGATAAATTTTCTATGATTCTTATTGCTTTAAATTGATCACATGACGCGGTAGTGTTGCAAGTGCTCATCCG